>BQNB010063509.1:4734-35655 GCA_026074375.1 Tanacetum coccineum | reverse complement strand
ATTACATCAAATTAAATGATCTAAATGAACCATTTAAGCTTAGGAGAAATCAAGGTGATGATTTGATGCCCACCATTGAGGAAGGAGAGGTAATTGAGGAATTAAAAACTAAAGATGATGAACTTGATACTGGAATTGATGATTACCCTAGTTATTATGACTATGATAAGAAGATCCATATAAATTGTGCTCACAACTTAAAGTTTTCTTGCATGATAGGATTTGAATTTACGCACACTAACTTGTTCCCATTATTGTATGTCAACGTGATGTCCAAAAAGTTTCATAATTCTATAATGAAAGATAAGATGGTGTACAAAGGGAATAATGTTGTAGGAGCCTTAATGAATGTGCCTATTTTTGTTAGAACCTTTTCTGTTGTGACGAATTTCGTACTTTTAGAAGATATGGATGCTTATCATGATGAAAGAATGGGCGATGTTATTTTTGGCTAACCATTTTTAAGAGAAGTTGGAATTAAAGTTAGACGGCTCAAAGGGATGATTACCATTTACAATGGTAATGATGAAGTAACTTACCAAATGGTGCGATCACATCTGAGGTTTAAACACCACACTAACGAGCAATGCAACAAGATCCCACCATTACTGAAGGTAAGTGATGAAGATAAGAAGAATGGAATCTCGCATGCATATCAAAAGCTTAAGGGGTTCTACAAAGGAGTGTTGAACTTAGGACCCGATTACATTCAAGATGCGAAGACGGAAGAATGGCTCACACGCGGGCACATTAACGTGCATGAGATGGAAAGATGAAGAGAAGCTGAATGAAAGTCTAACTTAAAGACTTCGCTGTAAACAAAAGTGCTTCCCGGGAGACAACCCGGAATGTTATTTATTTTTATCGAGTCTGTCTTACCAGACATCAATACGGCCTGTAATCCAGCTCGCATACCATACGTGTATTGATATGTCTGAACGTTACCAGTTTTTACTTTTTGTTGCACTTTAAATCATTATTGTCAGCTCTGTCAATAGACGTCTTCATACACATGATACGATGTATTCCACCAAACCTATGGATACGGCGTATCGATCTCCTGTACAGTTTGTTTAGTTTAGTTTAAATTAACCATAGGTACCAAGATAGGAATACACGTTTTTTTCCTATATTTTATACAGGACCTTGGAAGCAAAGAATATCGACGAATATTGATGGAGAATTTACAAATCTGAAGATCTTGAAGTGTTGGAGTCTTGAAACTTCAAGGCAGCTCTTCAACACACAATCTTGCTTAATAAACTCAACATGGAAAATCTATCGAGCAAATATCAGGGGAGTTTCTCATTCTAATTCTTTTTAATTCCCGTATTTAATGTTTTATCTATACAACGAGGACGTTGTATAATTCAAGTGGGGGTGGAACTAGAATGTTTACTTGTCCTAATTTTCACAATAAAATGCCTAAATTATGCTCAAATTTAAAAAGATTCCAAGCATACTTTTGTGAAATTACTTGATACATAACCTGCACATAATAACCCTTGTTAGATATTGTGAGGATTTAACCTTATCCGTTTCCAAATGTTTACCTAAATTCCACAAAAATATGAGTGTGCTGGTGATATAGTAGACTTTAGAACTTAGCTTGGTATATCTATTCGAGATCGCAATAATGAGTACTATGGATTTAGATGGAGTAACTTGTTTAAATTGGTAAATTTTAGGATTACACCCAAATCGCCTTTACATGTTGCTTAGTTAGTTAACCCCCATATAAACCCTTTGTTTACTCTCACTTTAAGAGTAAGATACCCCTAGAACAACCCGTAGAGCCAATCCTTTAGGAACTACACCAATTAGTTGTTTCGTTACACCTTTACACCTTAGCCTACCCGGTTAGATTAAGTTTATTTTGTAGTTGCTAGTTGCTTAAAGTGTAAAGTTTGTATTTCCCGAGTCTTGTGTCTATTTTGGTACGGTTGGAAGAAATTTGCACATTGCAAATGGGAATGTATATTATAGTTAAAACTCATGTATTTTTACTACCATCGTATAATGTAGTCATTAATCATGTATTTTTACTACCACAACAATTATCGGTACGTACAATAGAATGAAAAATTATCGAAGGAATTATCCGGAGTTATTATGATCGTGAAGATGGTGAAATTGCACCGAGTTTCATAGTTATGTTAAAAAATGAAAAATTAGAAAAATCACAACAAAAAAAGAGGAGGAGAGTTTAAAGATAATCGTTTCACAAAAGCTTTAGACCGAAGGAATTATATGAAGGATCGATTATTCGTTTATACGTCTATAAGTCAACGATGTAAAGTTTTATATGAAGTGGTAGATATCGCCTTACCTTGTACAAAGTATGTAAAGTATTTAGGTTGTTTGGGAAGTTGAAACGTAATGGGAAACGCCAACTCTGGTTGTAGTTTTTTGATCTATGATCAAGACATGTGTAAATAGTAGTGTCTTTTTCATGGTAACGGTCAAGAAAAAGTGTCTTAGAAAATTTGTATCTTGGGACCTAGTCTATTTGTTTCGTAATTTTATTTAACAATAATTTATTTACCTTTCCTAATCATTAACCATGAGTTTTACGCGAATGAGGATGTGATCGAGCATGCATGTCTATTCCGGTGTTATGGCATGTATGCATGTTCAGCCGCCTTGTGTTTTTTATTATTGGTGAAAGTTAGGAAGATTCCTACCCTTTTATTCATTTTCATCCTAACCCTTGGTTAAACTCGAATGAGGATGTGATCGAACACACATGTCTATTCCGTCGTTACGGCCATGTATGTGTGATTTAGCTGCCTTGTTGGTGTGGTACTTTTGGTGAAAGATTGTTAGAATGATCAACCCTAAGCCTTATTATAAAAACCCATTTTACCTTTATAAACTTGTTACTCCTTAGCTCTAGTGGTAGAGATGTATATCATTGCCAAGCCTATGATAGAATACTCGTCACGACCGAGCAATTAAGAAAATTAGTTACATGTTACCACATAGAATAGTTGACTGATTTGAGTGTTTTCATCATTCTATTTCGTGAGGTGTTTGGTTGTGTACTTGTAATGGATCAAATAAATGCTTAACGGGAAAAATCCTTAGGGATACATTTTCATAAACTCTAAATGGGGGGTTTTTTGCTACTTAAGACAAGGTAGATTCAAGTGGGGGATACTTTGAATGACATCAAATAACATCACTTTTATAGCATCATTTATCCCATGTATATAACCCATTTTGTATAATTATTGCAAGAATTGTTACTTAATCGTTTGTATTTGAGAATTGCAGTAATTATGGAGTACTTGGTGAAGATTAGCAAAAAGGCACGCATTCTGGAGCTTAAACGAAGACATTTGAAGATACTGACTCTGACATCCTATAAGCCGTATCCATCAAGGAAGATACGGCGTATCTATGCCTGCACTTCACAAAAGACCACGAAGGAATAAAGATCAATATGTCGTATCCAGAAGGAGTCTATACGTCGTATTCAATTTAAAGTAATAAAATATTTTGGAAGATATCAAACATGGTCCCTACTCCAAGAAACCCCTGATACGCCGTATCCATAAATTTCAATACGCCGTATCGACCAAATTCTAGACCCTATATATAAACCTAAAAACAGGTTTTCAGTGTGCTTGGTCATATTTTTGATACCTTAACCACAAAAGTTAATTTTCAGAAGACAAGAAGAGTAGAAGAGGTCAAGTAAAGCTACTCATTCCATAGGAAACGCTTTGGAATCTCCAATACTCTAGTAATCGTTCAATTTTTAGTATCATTCGTTTAACTCGGTTAGTTTACCTTGGATTATTACTCTTGTATTGATTATGACATTTGAGGGCTAATACCCTTGGGTATTAGACATTATTATGAAGATTTAAGTGTTTAGTTTGTTTATCTTGAATGCTAAATTTATCATTGATTGCTTGTTTATTTATATCAATTTATACTTGTTTATGTGCTTTTGTATGCGACCTATCATTCAATTGGATCTAGTGATATGGACAAAGTTAGCTAGATGTCGGGATGGCTTTCCGTATAATGATTTATATATCTAGACCAATAGGATCATAAATAATGACCTATCTTCGCCTTTAGATTAGTGAGCTTAGTTGGATCGGCAAGTGAACCTTGGGATCAATGAGTATGTTCTTAATCAATTGGTAAAGACTTGCCCAGTGGACTACTAGTATATAAATTGCCATTAAACAGTAAGTAGGTAAAGTCTCCATGAGCTAGAGTTTAACAAGATCACCATTGCTTTAATCCCTAAGATAGATTATAATCAGCAAATAGGATGCTTTATGCGGATGCGTTTAATTGTGAAAGAATTCTACGTGTCTAGGTCTTAGGAAGAAGTAACGCTTAAGTCTTAAGAATGATATGCCGCCTCGAGATAAGTATTCATTGCACTAAATAAACAAACCAACATTCTAATTGGATTAATTATTGTTAATACAATTTTCTTATATTTGGCTAGACCGCTCTTCTATCTTTTGTCTGTCTGCTTGCGTGTGTTATTGCGTCTTAAGTAGATCTAAGTCAGCACAAACCTGTGCCAGTCTCTCAGGCTCCTTTTATCCATTAGAATTAGGATTAACATAGGTTTAACATATGTTTAAAATAGAATAGAATTAATGTAGTTTAAAATAACTTAGTTTAGTTAACCAAAATATTAATAAAATAAAAGATTAGTTCTCGCTCTTAGTGATCAATACCCTACTTACCACGAAACACCATCTGACCGGGTTCACTGCCCGTTAAAGTGTTGTTTTAGGTAAAGTCGGCAAAATATAAATTTAAAACTTGAACTATCATAAAATACACCTACACGACGACACAATCAAGTTTTTGGCGCCGTTGCCATGGAGTGAAGTTGTTTAATTCTTGTTTTTATTAGTGTTTTAGTTTAGATTTAGTTTAGATTAATTTGCATATTTATGTGTGTTTTTTATGTGTTTGATTTCTGCATTGTATATTTTGCATATTGTGTGTTTACGTGTTTTTCTGCATCATTACAATTCGCTGTAACTTTTTGAGTCAAATACTGAATACGGCGTATAAATTTTTTCTAAACCAATACAGCGTATTCGACTCCAAACATCCATATGACGTATTTAGTTTACTGAATACGGCGTATTTGTCTATTTGACCATTTTCTTTCCTAGCTATTTTATTACAGGAAATGGACGACCTCAACATTACCATGGAAGAGTATATCAGGCTTGAGGAAGAAATAAGTCGTAGGCGTGGTAAGGTGTATAATTGGAAAACTGCTACGTATGGTAAGATCTGGTGTGATGAAGACGTTCGCGACCTCAAATCTGGAAGAGATAAAATCAGCACAGACTCTCCCCGCGAACAAGACCACGAATGCGCCATAGGCGCCTGGGGGGAAAGGGGGGGGGGGGGGGCCAGAAAACTGTCAAGATCGAAAGACTTCAAAATACAAAACTATAATATTTTATAATACTTAACCCTGGAAATATTACCGGTTATCACATATACTATTTGAGGAGCTTCATCTTCTTCAATGACAATTGACGATGATGAAGAAGTGTTTTCGTTATCAAGAGTATTTGCAGCAGAATTATCTAACACTTTTGGAGAACTCATCAAATATTATTATTCATACCAAGGACCAAACTAATTATCCAAGTCTGTTTTTGATGGTAATGATTATAAATCTTCCAATGAATCTTGAACATTCGTGCAGTTGAATTCGGGTTCTAAATTGTTGCATTAAGAAGCCATAGTTGTGAGTTCATCAAACTTGACATGGATCGTTTCCATTATATTTTTGGTTCGACGATTATAGATACGAAATCCGCTTAATGACTCAAAATAACCAATAAAGATACCAATGTCAGCTTTTGGTTTCATTTTCCTAAGATCATCACGATCATTTGTTGGATAACACAAAGATCCAAACACATGAAAGTATTGAACATTAGGTTTTCTTCCATGAATCAACTCATAAGAAGTATTATTGTACCGAGTGTGTACAATAGAGCGATTATGAATAGAGCAAGCAGTAGCAATAGCTTCGGCCCATAGAAATTCTGGAGTTTTTGAAAAGATGAGCATTGTTCGTGTAGCCTCGACAAGTGTACGATTTTGACGTTCAACAACACCAATTCATTGAGGCGTTCGAGCAATTGAAGTATGATGAATAATGCCTAGCTTTGCATAAAACGACTGTAATTTCTCATTTTTAAACTTAGTTCCATTATCAGTTCGGATCTTCATAATTTGAGCCTTTAAATTCCTTTGAACTTGATTATTGAAATTAATGATTGTATCTGAAGCCTCATCTTTGGTATGAAGAAAGTATACCCAAGTGTAGCGAGAATAATCATCGACAATCACAAGAATATATTTCTTTCCATTGATGCTTTCTACCCTCATAGGTCCACACAAATCCATATGAATTAATTCAAGTTTGGATTCTGTGCGTGGAACCAACTGTGATGGAAATGAAGCTTTCTTGCTTTTGCCTTGCTCACATGTTGAACATAAGTGATCTTTAACATACTTAAATTTCAAAAGCCCATCAAATAGATATTTTGACGTGAGTTGATTAATGGTACCAAAATTCAAATGAGAAAGCCTTCGATGCCATAACCATGATTTTGTTGATGTTGTTTTGTACATTAAACACACTGGAGAAGAAGCCGCCAACTCAAAAATGGAAATAGTATAGAGATTAGATTCTCGAGAACTAGTAAGCAAATAATCACCCTCCAAATTCCGAACATAGCAAGTGTTTGAACAAAAGGCTACTTCTAAATCTCCATCACAAAATTGTCTAACCGAAAATAAGTTGTGTCCAAGGCCTTCAACATTCGTGAGATTGCCTTGAACATAATCTCCATATCTAGTGATTACTGCGAAATGATCATTCCCGAAGCAAACTATGAATTTTTTAATGAAATTTCTTAGCAGTGACAGATTGTTAGTCATATGCTTCAAGCACCTGCTATTAACAATTCAAAGGATGAGTTGGATCACTTGCATCACATGAAATAAATGCATATGGAAGAGTGGACAGTTTAGCTACCCATTTCTGAGTGGTAACCGGTGTGTTAGATTTAGAGTGAACACGAGTATTACTCTTTGTTTCACTAGATTGTGATTGAATAGTTTTGCATTTGGGTGTCCAATTAAAACATTGTTGGTTTTCAAACCATTTCTACCACTTTCTACTTATTGCAATTTTGTTTTTCATGTAATTGCTAAGTGTCCTACTTTGACTATAATCAGGAGATAGTGGTAATACACTAGAGACCTTATTTGTTGTTGTTGGGATTTTAGCAATACTTAATCTAGATCTTGCAACTACAGAAGTAGCTTCTAAATTCTTAGATTTCACTACTATGGGGGTAGTGAATAAGGCTCTTTTTATCTTAGAATCTCTAGACAAAGCATAACGAGCAACACATTTTTCATGAGAAAGTAAAAACACATCTTTACCACAAGAAACACAAACAATATTCGAACCGTCATTAACAACATTTACAATCTTGGTATTTAATACACTTGCTTTTGATTAACATACATTCAAATGCATTGTTTCATGCTTATTAGAATCTATACTAACACTACTTGACATATTCCTAACATGTGCAGATGGTCTCTTATCATTAGTGTTCTTCAAGACTCTATCCTTTGATTTATTGTCCTTAGACTTTTGTCTTCTAATACTATTAGAACTTTCTACACTCGTGGAATTAGAAACATTTATGTTAGATTTAGAATCTAGCGTATGTGTCTTTGTTTTTGTGATTTTATAAATTCCTCTTGCTATTACATTTGCACTCTATTTTTGACTTTGCTCGTTTTTTGGTATATAATGTGAAGTGACTGGTTTTGACCTATCTGCATTGACCTTAGTAATTGACACTTTCTTAGCCTTGAATGTCGTGTTTGTATTTAACGGTGTTACACAGACAAGTTTTTCTAAGGTCTCAAATTTGTCAAACTTAGTGTTCACATTCTTCCCATTTTCAATGGTTTTAAGCTTATTCTTGAGTTCAGATATTATCAATCAAAGATCTTGATTTTTGATAAAGTCACATCACCATAAGCATGATGTCTTTGATTACCAGTGTTACAATATAAACTCATCACCTCTTTTTTGATGTTGAGTCCGTGTTGCTTTATTGAATCTAAAAAGCTTTTGATATTTCAAATTTGATAATTTCCTCTTTCCTTTAACAATATGATCAACTTTTTAGCAACACGTTCTCTTCATTCAATGTTGATAGTTTTGACTTCCAAGAGACGTCACAAGCCATTTTCTCTTTTTGATGTTGTAGTTTAAGTTTGAAATTAATACTTTGAGCTTGAGATCGCTTAAAATTATTTTCAAGAATTTTGATTCTTTTGAGTAAATTGGCTTGCATATCTTTTGAGTCACTTGAACTTTTCTCATGTTAATTTCTTAACATCTCATTTTTCTGTTCTTGAACAGAAATGATCACACAATCTCGAATTTCTTGAGTCAAAGATAGTTCCAAAAGTTGATCAATTTCTGTTTGTAAAACATTCTCTTTTGGAGATTTTTTGCAACTTTTTGTTCCATTGATTCAAAAATATTTAACATTTCCTATACTTCGTCAATGAGTTCTTGTTGAAGTTCTTTAAAGTCGTTGACAAAGATTCAGACATCAGAATTACATCAATTTTATAAAACTCTCTTAAAGAATTTTGACTATCAGACATCCATCTCCTTTTTCTATCTTCTAAAAGAGTGACATCAATTCTTGTTTGTAAATCGTTAATTACTAAACCCATTTGTTTCAAACATTTTTAGCAATTTGCTCTCATTTGGCATTTGTGAATTTGATAAATCTGATGTAACTTCTTTTGTCTCAGAACAATCATTGGAAGTAGAAGGAATTGAAAAATATGTTTGTTCAACAGAAGGTTCTTGTTGAGGAACGAATGTTTCATAAAGAGCATTTAATTTTTCATAATTAAGTTTAACCATTTTTTTCTCATTTTCAATCGACTTTTTTCCGCATCCTCTAAAGTTTCCTCAAAATCAGGTGAATCAATTTTTAAACTAGTGCTATGAAGCATTTCACCATCATACATTTTTAGGTTGTACTGCAATGGATTTCTTGAGACGTTCGGGATTCTTATAACCCAACTTTGCTTTGAGAAAAGGATCATAAACATTATTTGGTTCTTTTCCAAGCATGTGAATTATTTAAATTGATTGACCCATTTTATAAACAATTCGATCATGAGAGCTCAATTTCTCTTCGAGATCACAAATATCTTCAAGATATCGATCTTCTCGTTCTTTGAAAGCCTTTTTAGCTAACTGAGTTTCATGTTGAATTATTATCTTTTCATTTTGAAAAAAAATCACTTTCTATTTTGAAAAAATCACTTTCAATTTTATCTTTTTCTTTCAAAATTCTCTCAATGGTGTCTTTATCAGCACGTATTTCACGTTCCAACTCTTCACATGTTTCTTTATATTTTGAACATTGAATTGTTTTTGTTTGATTTTAAATTACGAAAAGCAAATGCAATAAAATAAATAGATAGAAGAATTAGGCATGCTAACCTACCCATTTCACTACCAATGATACGATTACATTTTCCTATGCAATGTTCAATTATAAGTTCTATTAGTGGTTCTAATTTCGACAAACCCGAATTTTCATTTAAGGTTTGTCCTATACTTACTCTGCGATCCCACACTCCCTTACGATCACACGAGCAGGGCATCCAAGCTTGCAGTGATTAAATTCCAACTACCCTTAAGACCAATCTATAATCTAAACCGATTATTAAACTATAAATAACCCCTCTGAAATAGTTTTTTCTATACTTTTTAAGTATATAAATGTGAAAAAGCGAATCTAGTAATACCTACTACTTAGGGATAGATGTCAAGCTACCCTAGTACCCCACTAATTCTAAGTTTAACATGGTAAGTCTAATATCAGGATTAACAAGATCTAAGCCACCCTCTATACTACCAAAACAAAAGGATCAATGAAAGGCTATAAGGATATCTAACAGAACCATAATTGAACAGGAAATCATAATCATAACAATAGTAGATACATGGTTAGGCCAGCACTAGGAGTGCTTAGTCGCTCATGGTAACAGCAATGCAAGAATTGATGAATAAAAACATGGATTGAATCATCATAATTCTTACAAAGGATGAAATGAACGGTTAAATACAATAATTGTGCAAAGTGAATTCTCCCTTGGACCTTCTGATGAAATGCTTCAAACCTTGAGGGTTTGGTTCACCCCTTAGAACTGTATGTGGAGTGGTGGAAGTGAGTGATGTTGAATGTGCAGGAGGAGGGCTTTATTTATAGGCTTCAAAATGTTTACGGCGTAACCCTTGTGGGATGTTACGCTGTAATCTTGCTACGTAAGCTTCCAATCTTCTAGGCATAAAATGATGTTACGGCGTAACCTTGTCGCCTATGTTACGCCGTAATGCTGACTCTGATAAATCATCTCTTGTAAATTTGAATGTTGCAGCGTAAAGTAGGAGAGGCTTTACGCCGTAAAGGATGTGATGACTCATTTCTTCGTTGGAGTATGTTACGGCGTAATCCTTCAGGGGTGTTACGCTGTAAACTGCCTCGGACTCTTCACTTTTGTGCATCTCATGTCCAAATCCCTTATCTTTTTCTAAAATGCTCACTTGGTCCCTGAAAACTAATAATAAACAATTGAGTAACGTTTTCATACATTAATAACATAATTGTAAGCATTTTTATAGGGAATTTGATATTAAAATGTATTAACTATTTGATGTTATAAAATATCTCCCTACTTGACTTCTACTTTCCCTTAAGTAGAACCGTTTAGAATAATTCATAAAAAGATTTCCCCAATTTGACTTGAAGAAATGAATTTATAAGTTACTTATGCTAGAAAACATCAGAGTCGAACACCTCATGAAAAGGAGATCAAAAACACTCAACTCTCATTACTAATCTAAGTGTTTATTTTTTAGGTGATCACTCAATTGCACGGACATAGTATGTGTTCTATCATAAGCTTGGAAAGTACACAAGTCTCCACCAACTAGAATTAGGGTCTAAACAGTCTTCAAGGCAACATGGGTGACATTTGGTTTATTGGGTGATATAAAGGGTTAGGATAGACATGGGATACACTTTTAATGGTTGTTAAGATAAAAACAAGAAACAAATAGTCTAAAGTAATCTAAGGCTGTCATAACTAGCTACTGTCCATCCAAGGTCCAAGAGTCTGAGTTCGAAAACCTGATCTTCGATAATGGGCTACTAGCTCCATTCTTCATATTTGTTGAGATGGCTTGGTGCAATAATGGGCTACTAGCTCCATAATTTTTAACTTAGATCTTCTTTTCTTTGTTGACCTTCCATGGTTGTGATCCAGCGTTCTAGGGCCTGATTCAATCATCATCGTTCTTATTCCTCATCACTATCAAGCTTTATCTTTTGGTCTTTCACCTTGTTCTGCACTTCCTTATCCATCGGCGTCTTCATACGCTAATCAAAGCTTTCCATCTAAGACATGTAATAGACGGTTGTTGGTGGTGTTTATGTGCAGGACTTCTTCTTATTCATTGTTAGTGAATGATGAAAAGCTTCTTTTTAGATCAAAATTCTTCAGATCACTTTATAGTTGACCTGATGGAGTAAGTGAATTTGTTTTCCTCATCTGTTCCTTTTAGCTTTGATAATCTCCTTCGGGCTTTTTTCAGATTCTTGATTCTTGACAGACTCTGGGCCAGGCAACACAGAGTATTTCTTCAGATTAAATTCTGTATGTGTGTCATTCAAGAACTTTTGGAGAGCTTCATCAAAGTTTTGTTCATAGATAAGATCACAGTTAGTAGGACTTGGGATCTTATTGAAGCCAAACATCAGAGTGGATCAAGTCTTCTTCACTTAGACATCTCTTGCTCCAATTTGCACCTCTTAACTGTTAAGGGCGATGAATGGAGTAATTTTCAGGGAGAGATAGTAGGTGAGTGATTGTTGTAGCTTCCGTGTTGATTGGTGGGGAGCGACACATTTTTTTGGTACATAAGGGTGACCAGTAATGATGGCTTAGAAGATGAGACCTCTGTGAAGGGGAGAATCCACTGGAGGAGTTCGAAGTTGTTGTCTGATGACTTTGAATCAGGTTTGTGGTATAGACTCCTCCCTAATGTACGATTTCTCTGTTCACTTCGGTTTGGTTTGTCATGAAGAAATTGATCCCAGTTAAATGTGTCATCGAGATTTTTCATGGATGACATAGACCAGAATGACTTTCTGGTTTGTCATCGATGACTCGTTATTGGTATGAGCTTCAGGTTTTCTATGATCCTTTGGGTTAGGCATTGTGCGAGGATTTCTTCATCCATGTGCTAAGGGTTTGGTCAGCATGAGGACCATGTATTTTTCCAGAGTCGATCCAGTCTGGTCTTTCTTTCATGGGCTCAGGGTTTGGTCCTGCCAGGCCTCATGTGCTTTCTAGGGGTACTGATAATGAATGCTAACTCCTGATGTTATGGTAGACGAGTCTACTTCACCTTGATCTTGATCACCTTTAGGAGCAGCGGCTTCTGTTTCACTTTCAGTTCTTTCTGAATCAGACGTTGAAGAAGATTCATGGATCAACATTCTCTGTTGATCAATATTGGGTTGAGGATGGGGTCCAGTTGTCGAATCAGGGAGGAGTTTGATCAAGCCTAGCATAGGAATAAAATTGATCAGTAGTTCTTTTCTCTTTGAAGATCGCTTCAGGGAATGGGCTACTTGGTCTTCAGTTACAACGGCCTTTCCCTTTCCCTTACTTCATGCTGTTTGGGAGTTGTTCTGACATGGATCCTATCGGGGGTTACTCTCCAAAAGGTCCCGAATCTTGAGGGCAGAAAGGTTGGATCCAAGCTAAGCTTTGATAGCTCCGTTCCAATGTTCAAGCATCATTTACCTTCTTCTTCTCCCTTTATTGAATGAGATTCTAAACGTAACTTCATGCCTGATCGTGATCAGGGTCATCATCCTATCGAGCTTCATCTTCTTCGTTAATAAGTTGGAAAGTAGGCTTTCCCTTTCTAATTTTCTGTGGAAGTTTACGCTTGGAAGGTTTCTTTGTCGGGAGAAGGAGCTGGCTTGGTTTGTTTGACTGGTGTGGTGGTTGTAGGCTTTTTGGGTGTAGCACGCTCTTGTGTTGCCTGGTTGTCTCAGCTTGCACTTTCTTGTGGGTTTTCTTTGTTATTCTCAGGCAACCATCTGCAGTACTTGGGATAATACGAGGATTGTGAATGGCTTCAGTAATAGGGGTTCGGGAATTGCATTCCAAATCACTTAAACTGAACTCCCACCTTTAGGAACGAACTTGGATTTACTTTAAGACATAATCATCTCAGTGTGATGAACAGAAGATGCAGGACCGTCGTTGGATGTTGTGTTTATTGCCAGAGTAATAGATTATCACTTTGGAAAACCGTTCCATAGGGATAAGGAGAGGAGGTTACTTTCTGTTTGGGTTCTTCAGACTGGCTTTGTGGCGTGCTTTGTGTGAGAAAATTGTCTGGTATCCCTTGAGTAATGCTTCCATATTAGCTCTGCATGGATCAATTATGTTTGAGTGAGATTCCCCCACAGCATTTGCAGAACTGGTTCGATTTTTGTCTGTTTATTCTTTTTCTTGTCTGGGTTTGTCACTGCAGAAGGCTTTCCTGTCAAGCACTGGTTTAGCAAGCATTAGAATTGCCCTCCAAGGTTTTGATACACATAATTTGTTAGTTTTTATGGAGACCTTTTACAGGTTCAGGATTATACCAGCTCATTAACAAAATCAATCACCGTGTCACCAGACGGAGGTAACTCAAATGGGTGAGCTGGGTTGACAGGAGAATCAGCTTAATGCCTTTACTGAGAAGTCAGGCACTTAGCCAATCGAACCATTGTTCATCAACTTGAACAAACTATAAACCCAGTCTTCTCAGTTATATGACATCGTTTCCAGAACTGTTGCAGGTGATGCAGGCACCTTTGCTTGAGGCTGTGATTGCTTGGAAAGAAGTTGGTTAATTAATCTGGAGTCACTGATATACTGAAAGATAGGGGTTCTTTTGAATCTTTGTGCGTTGAAAAGAAGGTTGCGTTTCCTGATTGTTAACCCACTGAGAGCGTGGTTATCAACTATGCTCATCTGTTTATGTAGGAGGATTGAAGCCGGGATACATTTTGTTCTGACCTATCATATTCTGCATAAGCGGCATTTAACAAAAGAAGACAAAACCATAGCAGAGAAAACGATAGTTTAGATAGAACGTTAGCATTGATTATAAGTCATGTACTGCACGATTGATTAAAACAGTTGTACTATGGTTTGATTTAAAAATCTAACTAATTATCCAACTGGAATCAATTACTTGTTAACTTAAGCCCGGATGGGATTTAGGAAAAGCAACTGGGTCATTGAATGGGCCTTGATAGATTATTGGGCTCAAATGGTCAAAATATGATATTTAGCCCAAACAACCGCTTGGATGATGCTCCAATACGCCGTTAGGCGAATTGAGCCAAACCGCGCGAATATATAAAATATTTTCGAACCAAACCACCGAGAGGACGGCGCGGTTTACCTGTTTGGATTAAAATATAGAAAATTTTTTGTAACTTGCTGGTTATTCAAACCCCGCCATAAGGCAACCCGTGTTTTGGACAATCGCTATGTCAACCCGCGTTAGGTAACTCGCTGTTGGTCATTCCCGCCTTTAGGCAACTCGCTGGTTGGGCAAAACCCGCAGTAGGCAACCCCCGATGTTAGGCAACACGCCGTTGGCAACCCACACCGTTGGCAACCCACCGCTTTGTAAACCGCTCGTGGCAACCCTGCCGTTAAAGGCATACGGCGGGTTTGAGTAATATTATTAATAAAATAAGATAAAATAGCAACTCGCCATTAAGAAAAACACGGAACTCGCCGGTAAGCATTATGGCAAACTCCTTCACTATAGGTTTGAGATAGAAAACCACAATCCAAACCTTAGTCATATATAACCTAATGAATGTTTCCAGATTTAACGCACACTTACAGCACTACATTCGCATTTATGTCTAAAACGAGCCCTAAATCTATATTTTTTTACACTTTCAATGAGTATTCGATAGATTCCTTTGATATACCACATTTAATAAAATGATATAGATACAGGATCTATGATTACCTTTGCGATAAATCACACGAAAATCAACGGACTTGATTCTTGGTTACTTGGCGGCGAGTTGCGTGATAGAGAGAGAGATTTTTTGACTTTGACGATTTTTGAAAGTTTTGACCAAATAAAGGCAATCGCCGCCCTTTTATTACTCCTGTAGTTATAAACTTTGGCAGATTTAAGTCCTTTGGTTTCATCTTCTTTTATTTATTTTTTTAAGTATTTCTAAGGCAATTTCTAAGATTGGGCAATTTGTGCCAACTTAGTCCCTATTGGTTAATTAGGTAGGAAACAAAGAGCATGCTTTTTTAACACCCTAAACATTTACAACAATAGATAACGTTGGACCTTTGACGTTAAAATTTAATTAACTCCCCTTCAAATATTAACCCATTAGAATACAAACAACATCTAAGAATTAGACTTTTAAAGCAAACCCACAGTCTTTTTATACCCCTTAGATTTTTCCACATTCACTCTCCCCCTCAAACAACGACCCGGTTTCTATTGAAAGAGATGTAGTCGTTGATTGAGATGAAAGATCAGGCGAACAGCTCCCCCATCACCATTGTATTACCCAACTCCCATAAAAAAAAAAATACCATGGGGGGGAATATAAAGTAATCCATGCCCTGACTTAACCGGTTGCAATTTTGAAGTAATTGCAAGCCTTTTAGTAATTCCAAATGACTTAAAATATAGATTCCTAAGTATTTTATTTAATTAATTTTTTTAGAACAAAGGATACTCAAAGGCATTTGGTTTACTCATCCTCTCCTTCTTGAAGACGTTTGAGAGTTTCAGGGGTCAAACTCTTCATGCCAAGGCGTGGAAGAAGAAATTCGAACCGTTCTCTTGGAAATGCTTTGTGGAGGTGTCTTGCAAGTTGATAATTCGTTTCCACGATAAGTAGAGTTCAAACCACTTATTTTCCACTTGCTCTCGGATGAAATGGTGCCGTATGTCAATGTTTGTTTAGATCGAGATGTGTTGACGTTGTGTAAAGCAACGAGCTATATGCACTTTTGTTTCTCAGTACAGGAGGAATTTTATTGAGAGTCAAATCCGTATAGTTCTTTGGAGCTGGGATGCTTCCAAAGGATTTGAGCACCAACATCCAGGGACATTGCGATGTATTCAGCCTCTGTAGTTGATATTGCGTGTTCGTTGCTTCTTTGATATGACATAGCAACCAAATTCTATCTCCAAGAACTGGAGCACTTCGACGTACTCCCTGATTGAATATTGACATCCCGCATGATTCCGCATCTGCATTTAAGCTGTTAGTGGATGGCGTTGTCTTTGGATACCAAAGACCCATGTTAATGGGGGATTCCTTTCAAGTACCCGAAAGATACGTTTGATATAGCTTCAAAGTTGCTTTTGGTAGGCTTTGCCTAGATATCTAGCAACATGCAAACAGCGAATACAAGGTGGGTCTATGGCTGTAAAGGTACATTAGGGAGCCAATCATTCCTCTAAATCGAGTTTGGTCAACTGGAATCCCCATGAGATCCTCGTCCAGTTTCAATCGATCCACCATTGGTGTATCGACAGGGTCAGAGAGATCCATTCCATATTTCTTTAAGGTTTCGAGAGCATATTTTGCTTGGTTAATAAAGATGCCTCCGGGACTTTGAGAAACTTGTAGTCCTAAGAAAAACGACATTTGTCCCATCATCGACATCTGAATTGGAGCTCACCTCTTTAAAAATATGTTACACGCTTTTTGCTCTGTTGGAGGCAAAAATGATGTCATCTACGTATATTTGAACAAGTAGAAGGTGTTTGCCTGATTTGCGTGTGAATAACGTTGGATCCACGACGCCCTTGAAGAAATTGTTTGCCTGCTCGGAACTTGAGATGTTTTTTTGTGTCATACACGCCCTTGGTGCTTGCTTTTGCATAAGAGATTTCTTTCAGACGATAGACCGTGAGTAGGTGTTCTGGGTCTTCGCGAATCCTTCAGGTTGACTAACAAAGATTCTTCTTGAGTCACCTTTCAGAAAAGCAGTTTTTGGACATCCAGTCTGGTTAGTATGATCATGTTCTTGGTTGCCGCATTGGCAATGAATATTCTGATAGCCTTTATTCGTACAATCTGGAGCAAACGATTCTTCAAATCATTATAACTTCCTCCTGACGATATCCTTTGCAACAACCCGAGCTTGTGTTTCAGTACATCACCATATTCCTCAAATGCTTCACTTTGTGATCCACTTGAGAGCGAATAAACATTAAACATTGATTGGGCGAGTACTAATCATACTTCAATGTCGATCAAATTCGTAGATTTAGCTCTTCTTGCATGGCTTGAAAACCAGGCAGTTTCTATCCGGCCATTTTGAAGTTCTTTGGTTCGACTCTGGACAGTTCAGTATGGAAACAGCACCACAAAGCATCGAATGCTAACTATTTTCTGGTTGATACAGGACGAGAGAGATTGCCAACGATGTTATCCAGAGGATGATCTTTGGTCCATCTTCTGATATGATCTGGAGGGTAGTTAACTTGGTTGGGTTCCGCTGCATTAACATTCCCAGATGATGATTGTGCCGAACCTGGGATTCTTACAGTAACAAGGTTATGTGAGGGATGAAGAACATCGTGAATGATTGGGGTGTCTTCTTGAATGGGTTCTTCTGCAATTTCGTGATGTTGGACTGGAAGATGAATATCGGATGTTGACGATGAATCACTTGTTGATGGTGCATCTTGAGCAATTGTTGTAGACAAGGAGTACCTTGGTGGATCAAAAACTTTGAGCATTAATTTCAGTAGCATAAGGTATGTTCTCAACTCGAGATTGTTAAGGTGTCGCTCATCAAACATTGAGTTGAAAAGAACATCTCCAGCTCTTTGCTGTTGGATTGCTGAGCCCTTAATTTAAGTTGGGGGGGGGGGGGTTGGGACCCAAATGGGGTCATGATGAAGGCGCGGGTCCTGAACTCACGCGTTCAGAGCCATTTGACTGATGCATCTCTCGAATGTGACGTGAATTGTTTCCATTAATCGCGAGTTCTCTTGTATGTTAGATTCTATAGCCCTTCCTGCTAGGAGCATATCCCCAACGAAATTATCCTATGTCAGCTTTGGCTTAAATTTTTTCTAGATTTTCGCTATCATTTGCAGGATCGCACAGAGCACCAAATACTCGAAAGAATGTAGATCAGGATTTTTTATCATGCACATAGCTTTCATACAGGTGTTTTTTTATGTCGTGTATGAATTAGTGATCGGTTCTGGGGTAACAAGCAGTGGCTTACAACTTTCTGCCCATAGAAAATATGAGCTTTCGAGAATATCATCATTGTCTGTGCTGCTTCCACAGTGTACGATACGTCTGCTTCAACAACTTGTTTTTTATTGGGAGTTTCGGACAGACTTTTGGTATGAAATATGACAACACTTCATAGTTTCAGACTAATTGGTTGACGAATCCGTTCTGTTATCTGTGCAGGATGAATCTGACTGTTTGTTGAAGCCCTCCCAACCTGTTATTTGCTTAAGAAGTTGGTTGACAAACTCCTGGAGTTCATCCTTTGACTCAAGAAACTTTACCCATGTAGAATCTTGAATAGTCATCCACGATGGACTAAGATGTATTTCTTCCCTTTAATTCTCTGGACTATCATTGGCCAACAGATCCATGGTGACTTTAAGGGTGATGAAGAACTTATATTTTATTTTCAGATTTTGGCCGGTGGGAGAACTTCTTGCTTTTTCCAAGTTGACAGGCTGAGCAAAGATGATCCTTTTCAAACTTTAGCCTAGGTAGACCTCTAACCAGATCTTTTCGAGCAAGATCATTTATCGTGCCGAAGTTTAAATGGTTTAAACGACGATGCCACAACCATGATTTTGACTTGGAAGCTTTGGACAGCAAGCATATCGGAGAAGACTTCATCATTTCATCAATCGATATCGTGTACAAATTGGTGCCACGACTACCTTTAAGGATATCTGTACCATTAGGATCACGACAAGCATGTATGCTTACTGAAGGCACTTATAGATCAGATTACAAGATTGCCCTACAGAGAATAGATTGTGTCCAAGTCCCTCCACGTAGTATACTCTTGAGATCACACTGTTCACCCATAACATAATCTCCATAACCCATGATTGCTCCTAAGTGATCATTCCCGGAATCGGACTGACCGATGTAACTTTTCCACAAAAATTCATGAGCTTTGAACGATTCCCTGTCCTTGTTTTTGAGCAGCTGAGTTCCAGATACGAGCATGCCTGTACGAACGCATTTGAAAAACAATCGAGTTTGGAGATGTTTGAATTTTGGTCTCCCCAATTCTGGTTGGGGTAACCTGTTGGTTAGCATAAGAGTAGAAACAATTTCACAGATTGCTTAGTTAACTGCATATTTTCCCCTAAGGCAAATTTCTTTCATGTGGGGTCTCCATTGAGATCCACTATATGTATCTAAGGTGAGTTTCTTTCCTGTGGTCCTCTATTGATAAACCCAATATCTGCAAATAGTTTTCCGTTGCTTTCCCAAAACCAGCTGGGTCCAGGACAAAATGTTATATAACAGTTTGCCCTTTTGGGGGGTTTCCTGATACGTTTATCTTTATTATAGGACAATTTTCTAACGTTGGGCGTAGCATTCACAGAATTCAAAATATTTAACAACAAATATTCCATGACTTGCAGAGTTTACAGATTCAGAATTGAATTAATACAACACGCTTAGTGCTATGCTAGAATCAACCGATTCACTTTTGTCCAAACTGACTTATTTGTCTAAGGGTATTACTTCTACTACATTCTTATTCTTCTTCTTAGCGAGCCATGATCCTATTTTTCTTTGTATTCTTCTAGGCTTTGACCCTCTTGCTGCAGTGGAATAGTTTTTACTCCTGTAGAGGGTAGAGCACAGGGATATTGATGTCAGTTGAAATCTTCTGGGTGCACTTTGTGGTTCTGTGTGTTGCTAGGTGAAGTTCCTGGTTTATCATAAACGTAACTTGCTTTTTCACTAGGAAACAGGGGTAGAGGGGCCTTGTTATCTCTTTCATTGAAAACTTTTTGGGCAAGTGCCATCACACATTCTAACAATCTCCTGAGATAATTAGTGTACACGGGCAGCATTAGTTAAGTGAAACTATAGTGGTTTTATCTACTCTAGCTTCCTCTCAATCTCCTAACCATTTCTACACTCTCCTTAAGATGGCATGATATAGTTTAATTGAGCATCCGATTGTTCTTAGGCCGGTATGAGGGATGGGATTAAGCAATGCCATACATGCCAGGCGCAAGAACTTTTTGGTTTGAACATTGTCAACTAGTGAAACAAGGGCTCTTTGCTTCGCAAATTGAGCTTTTAGACTCTCAATCTTCATTCACATGGTAGATGTCTTTTCACTTGTTGTGAGCACGCGTGATCTTATTGAGTCATCAATTCCTTGTAATGTTGTGTGACCTTTTTAGTTCTTCTCTATCGTAATCATTTTGTTCAATAAGGAGCAGTGGACATCTACAACATTTATACGGCTCACGACTTCTGTCATGTCACTCTAGCGACTAGATCTTTCAAGTGTCGAATCACGTTATCTTTTTCCTTTAATCTGATGTTCGAGATTCTTGATTAAAGGAATGAGTTAAAATCAGAGCTTCTGTGCTGCTTGTGAGTTTTTATTATAAAAACTTTCTTGAAGATTTTGTTGATTTACTTTAATGCAATTTAGGTTTCCCTTTCAAGTTTTGAAAGATAGTTTTGATCATCATGAAACTTTAGACATTGTCAAGCTTCAAGATCTAGACAACGTGATTTTTCACTTCTACAACAGTTGAGTCGACAAAACATTTACATAAGATTCTCATTTTCAATGAGAAGGTTTTTCTTTTCAATTTTAGACATTGCTGTTCTACAGTATATTCTTGTCCACTTGTTATTCATTTGATCAAAATTTCTTCCATTTCTTTAACTCCTTTAAAAGAGGGCTCTGTTTGAACTCAACAAAGTGTTCTTTAAGAGATTTTGAAAAATGGAATAACTTAGTGAGGTAACTTCTTTCGTTTGCTACAAAACCTCTTTCCCCCTCTGTAAGACCTGAAGAGGAGTTGATTCTAGTTTGCAAAGTTTTGTCAAATTCGGGAAAAGTGTGTCGAGTACATAAAGATTAATTTCACTTGACTTTTAGTTGGAAGAATTTGGGGACAAGCTTGACAGGGTATTGGGTGGATACATGTCAATGCTGTGAAATTGGCTTTTGGAGCTAAGGTTCTCGGCCTTTTTTCTGTTGTTGTCATCTATGGACCAAAATATCTGTTCTGGGGTCAGATTTCTTTGGGGAGCAAAGGTTGCAAGAAAGTTCTCTTTCGAGTAATCGGGGGGGGGGGGGGGGGGCAATCCTAACTTTATTTTCCACACATAGAGGGCTTTGCATTTTCAACAGCTTTCTCTTCCTATCTATCTCAGTTAACTCAAGGTATCTCTGAGTCATGTATGACAGTGGGTGTATGATTGGTTAGTGGACAAGTAATGACCATTATCAAGGAGACTGTGCTTGCTTTGCACGAGCGAGGAATACGGGATTTTTTGTGGCTATTGCTTACTTGTGTCTTTCATCATAAAATTGATTTTGGTTCGACACAACATGTGAACGAATTTGAAACAGACTGATCCTGTTTGTATTAATCTATCTTCAATCTTATCTTTTAGCTTCTTTAAGTCCAAAAACTCTTCAAGGAATTTGTCTTCTTTTAGTTTGAAATTTTTTTTCAAAAGTGTTACTTCCTTCTGTCTTTGACTTATAATGGTCAACTGTAGAACTAAGGAGTCTTTTGTACTGATGAAGTTCAGATTTTAAAGACGTTTCCTTCTATATTTCGGTCTGAGATATTTATTTCATTTGTTCATCATTTCGTTCTCTTTCAGTTAATTCCAATACTTGCTTTTCATATTCTCGACAGTTCCCTTATTATCTCGCAAGTCAGAGGTCACTGAGTCATTCATTACCATGTCTTGGCTTTATTTGCTATATCTACCTTTGTACACCTTGTTCATGCATTTTCACAGAATAGACATTAGTGATCATTTCGTACAGAAGATGCATTACATTGTACAACCTGTTTTGTGTTTCCACATACTGATCATACGGAATAATATTACTATCACTCGATATAGTCAGCATCAGAGTCAACAACGTAGTTGTGTTGTACATCATTTTGCATCTCGTTTGTTCTTCATGATACTCATCCATATGGTCTACAAAGATCATGTTCTTGTTAACTCAAATGGATTATTCGAGGTCATATGTGGGGAAATGGCCCGGCTTCATCGTAGTTAGATTGGATCTTCAGATGTGACGGTTTGCCTATATGAACATTGGTCATGGTGAAGGGGGGCCCTCATCAACATCAGAGTCGAATGCTATTCACATTCACCAGCTTCAAAATATGGTCCACATTGCGTGCCAAATCATTCTCGGTTGATTACATCCACTTCATCCATCAAGTTGGTAACCTGTTCCCTGCAAGGAAAACCAAACGACTGTTCTTCATCCTGTACAGCTCCAACTCTTCGCTGGGCTTGCATTTAGTAGCATCTTTTCCTTGAGCAGTCTGAATCTTGAGTCGCTTTGGACTTGGACATTCATGTGAATGTGCCCCTAGTCCGTTACAGGATTGTAGCACTTGATGGGTTTCGCTTGTCCAGGATTATATGCTCCTTCTTGTTCTGTCCTCCTACTTTACCAGCTACACCATTTCCTCTTTGCATTGTTTCTCTGAAATGGATCCTTCCTTGATTATTCGCAAATATTTTGATATCTTCCTACGGACTTTCTTGAAACACAACTTTCCGTCCTGAACAAAATAGCTTTGTTCCTTGCCTTAGACGAAGCTCTAAGTGATTGTTTAGTTTGAGGAGATGTGATCTGTACGACTTGAGTGAGGTAGGGCAAGTGTGTTGGATAATCTTTTCAATCAAGTTTTCTGTTGAGGAACTTCATGGTCCAGTTGAAAGTTGTCTAGCATGAGTTGGTTCTTTAATGGGTTTAGGAGATATTTGGATGATTGTGTTGGATTACTGCTGAACTGGGCGTTTGACACTGTTGCCAAAGGTTTCATTATTGGTTTCGACCAAACCTTTCCATAATAATTCTGATTCTCTTAGCATGCACCTCATGTGCTTTAAGGTAGGCATACAGGCTGATCACAGTTTGATCTTTCAAACCTTGTTATGTATGTCTTCAGTTATGAAATCTACTCTCTAAGGCAACAGGTTGTTCACAAAATTTGAGTTTAGGCTGCATCATGGGGACTGGTCATCTTGATTGTTTCATGTCATTAATGAGCTTCGTAAACCTAACGTCAGTATCTTTGAATGTTTTCTCTTTGATTTGATTGAAAGTCCTGTTCAAATTCATCGTATAACTGAGATTCCCTGTCATTCCTTTGTTAAACTCAGAACCTTCCAGAATCATGTCACGGTTTTCCCAAATGTCTTTGGCGTCAGTATAGATTTTTTTCTTGGTAGTGATTGATGGTGAGTACGATGTCCTTTGGTATACCTGAAGTAGGAATATTGTTGCTCGAATATGTTCAGCTTTATACCTTTCCTTTTCTTCGCGATAAGGTCGTTAAGGACTATAGCACGTATGGACCTTGTTGAAACTACACCTCGGTTCCGCCAGTATAAGTAACAACATCTGAGAACCGTTACCATCTGATTGGTCCTTCTTTAATGTCTTCATAATTTTCTCTCCATTATCCTTTCATAGACGTGACGGAACGTATACGTTGTTGCCCAAGATTCAAGTCTGTTCTATCAAGCATTGGTGGGCCGTGTATCAGAACCTGCCACTGGTTGTCTTCTTGCATACTAGACATCTTGTTATTATTATGATTATGTTATGTTTTGGATCGATTCATTATGATTAGTGAGTTGTACGTTAAACAGTGGTGAGGTTTAACTATTCGTATTTGTTTTAGTGATATTAAATTTTCCTGAGTTTGAAATATTTTAAATTTCCAAGACAGAAGCTCAACTCGCCGCCAAAGGCTATCAACCCGCTTAAAGAAATAAGCAACCCGCCGGTGGAATTTTAAGGCAAAACTCGCCCGAACACCAACTCGCTTTTGCCAAGCAACCCGCCGCGAGAATTAAGGCAACTCGCCGACACAACTCGCTGCCAGCAACCGCCGCTGGGATATTCTAACCGGCGTTGAGTTTTCTTAAGACTATTTGCTAATAAAATATTCAACCCAGTTGATAACCGGATCATACCGATTGGTAAGCAAACCGCTTGCTTAGTAACAACTCGCCGCTTGAGCAACTCGCCACCTGTTCAAACCGCTGGTAAGCAAACCGCTGCTTAGTAACAACTCGCCTCTTGAGCAACTCGCCACCTAAGCAACCCGCCGTGTGTCAGAGGGTTGGTAACCTACTTAATAAAATAATATTTTTCAGCAAACCGCCGTGAAGAAATTCTGGCAACTCTCCACGAAGAACAACGACTTTTATCACACAAAATCACCTATAAATCACCCTTTTGAACGATTTTGCTTGATTTCTTTTGCACAACACAGTACCACAAGGTAATAGCAACTAGAAACACCCAAACTTTATCATTACAAACAACAAAATTCGGAGATCTTCAAAAAACGAGCTAGTGCCTTCAAAGGTACACTTTTCGATCTAAATCAAGCAAGAAATCGCACATACACACGATCTAATCATCCCATTAGCTCTGATACCAATTGTGGTATATCCTATATCATAACACGGGGTCGATTCTTGGATTTGGCTAGTTTCTAGAGAGAGAAACACTAGAGAGAGTTTTCTAGAGAGAGAAAATGTGTTTTTCTATGAAAAGGAAATAATGACTAGCTTACCTCTTCCAAAGTTGGAAGAGGCTATATATAGTACTTACAATATACCGGGTATTCGTACCCGACTTAAAACCGAAAAACGTACTATTAACTATTAAACTACGAGCTATGATAAACAGTAAATACACGGGGTGACCGAGTCTTTTTCTAATATCTAACACGTATGTTCACCTTTTTCGGCACCCATGAGTTTCAATCAACATTACCATCATTACATTTGTGTAACACCCCCAAAAATATGCGGCAGTGGAATAGGTAATCGGGGGTGTTACGTCAAAAGCACACATGGACAAGATACAAGAGAACGACCTTTACATGAGTCGTTTGATAAAATAACTTTGTTATTTCATTAAAAGAGTTAAACAAAAGTAACTGGTCCTACATTTGCATCACTGAAAGAAAATATTGTTTTAAAATACAACGATGCATTTCTAAGATGCAATCAATGATTTCCTGAAACGAAAGTGAGTTTTAGATTAGTAGAGGTACATTTATCCTTGAACGTTGTACCGATATTAGCCCTAGAATCCCCCAAGTACTCTGTATCACACAATCACCTCACTCCCCCTGGGGGGTGGGGGCGTTGCGAGGGGGCGTTTGGGGGGGTATACCGAGTCTTATTAAGACAACTATCAAACAACTTCATGGATAAATGTACACTACAATCTAACTCACTTTACTTAAGGAATCAATATTGCATTTAGCATACAGCAACAAGCCATTTAAACACATGAGTGTCCCAAGTTGACGAGAGAAGTCACGTTTCCAGGGAACACACCCACAAAGTTCATTTACTTATACATGGTTTTTGAAAAGGTTTCAAACTTATTTTAGTTTTTCATAAAGGGTTTTACGGCGTAACCATGGGTTTGGTTGCGGCGTAAACATGTGGTTTTTAAAAGTTTGAAAAAAGGTTACAACGTAACTAAGGCAGGATTTTACGCCGTAATGACATCTGTTATGGCGTAACCTTTGTGGTTATGCCTATACAGAACCTTTCTACCACACGGACACGAGTCGAGGAGACCTCGAATTCCATTTCTTTGTAGAGAGAACCTGCAAAATAAAGAGAGAAACCAACAAAAACCAACTAATATGAAAAAAATAAAAGACGGGTTGTCTCTCGACAAGCACTTTTGTTTATTACTGAGTCTTTAAGTTAGATTCAAGACGTTCTACCTCTGTCTGTAGATCCTTCTTCCACTGTTCACTTCCTTACGGATCATATCCCTGAATCTTGACCCGTTTTCTCTTCCCATTGGCAAGGCATCTATCAATTCTTTAGTAACACAGATGAAACTTTGGCCAGTGTCAAACGAGTATCTTTTTACTTCAAAACTTTCTACGTGAACCATTGGTGGGTCATACTCTTCTATGTTGATTCTAAGTTTTCGCCTTTTCTCCTCTTCTGATTTTTGATCATACCACCAATAGGTACTATCCCCTTGTACTTTCCTACAATTTTCCCATATATCATCTAACATATGTCGTTTCTTTCCTATTCCTAATTCATATTCGTCCGCTAACTGGTCAATTTCTAGATCGAACATCCACTCATAGTCGTCAAAACTTCTTTCTGGCGGGTCTTTCACTATATCTTCTTGAAAACAATCGATTAGCCATATTTTAAGTTGGGATTTTTTCACTGGTTCACTTATGTTTGTGTGTCCTACCTTTGTCAATAACCAATCCTTGAAAGGGTAGTCCTTGGGTCTAGGATTGAGATTCTCTTGGTCCTTGGTATACCTTGAAGTAGGAGTGTTTGGATTGTTGATACACCATTCTTCAAACCTCTCGTCCCAAATCAATCCTTCCTCGTGGTTTTCTCCGTATTTGTCTAACAGGAATTCAAGAATTCAGGAAATGATAAACCACCTCCTTTTATACTTTCTCTATCATCATCAAGGTAACAGTACCATCTTTTTAGATTTCCTTCTTCATTCATTCCATAGACTTCTATTCCTTCATTACATGCCTTTAAGGTTGGGTCACATGTTGGCTAGACTTTGAGTATTCCATTGCAAATTTGCTTAACATGTTTGCAGAAATGTGTGCTAAGGAGGTTTGTGTTCGATTTTACAACCTCTGTCTTTTGCTTTCTTCGTTCCTGTATAGATAATCATAGCTGTGTCAATACTCAAATCTTAAAGACTTATCTGACGGAGTGCTACTGAGGGAAGGAGATTCTTCATTATGAATTGAGTTTATCATATAAATCTTTCCTACAGGAGTTGTAAAATTATGAATCTTTTTGTTCATATCAAGTAACTTTGACACCAAATTCTATCAATTTCCAACGGAGATATCATTATTAAAACATCTATTTTGGCATAATGGTTTTCTAGAAATGGTCTCCCAAGGAAATCATGGTTGTCATTACGTGTGTTTGAACAAAATCTAAAACCACAAATCTATGGGAATAAAAACTTATAGATCTTGATAAGGAGGTTCTCAATTATTCTTATAAGAGATCTTTTCGTCATATCTGCCATTTCAACTATCATGCCAGCCTTCTTAAGTTGAGCCAGTTTTAGGTGTTCAAACATGGACTTGGGTATGGCATTAACACTGGCGCCTAAATCCGCCATAGCATAAAAATGTAAACTTCTAATAGTGCATGGAAGAGTAAAATTTCTAGGGTTCATCTCTTTTGGTGGTAGTTGACATGGCAAGACTTTTGAAGACACAACTTTTTCTTGAACAATTTGTTTGCATTTGTTAGATACAAAGGATACCTCATGCTGTCCATTATCAAGGGGTGTCTTTTCGTCGACGGACACTGCTTTGCATAGGTCAAATGATGAATTGTTTATTTCATTGGTAACTTTTGTGTAAACGGCTTTTCCAATCTACCAGATAGACGTTAAAACGGCTTTTCTTAATGGTCCAGTGAAGGAAGAGGGTATATGTTAAGTCAGCCATACTGTTTTCGTGATCCTGATCATCCAGAAAAAAGAAATCTACCGTCTAAGGAAAGCTCTATATGGATTGAAGCAAGATCCGAGAGCCTGGTATGATGAACTCTCAACATTCCTAATGTCCAAAGGTTTCACTAAAGATACTATTGACCCTACTTTATTTACGATAAATAACTGGGAGGGACATTCCTACTTGTGCCAATTGTACGTCGATAACATTAATTTCGTTACAAACCTTAAAATTGATCTAAAAGATTTGAAAAAATGATGCACATAGATTGAATGTCCGTAAAAGGAAAGGAAGGTTCTTTTAGGACTTCAGATCCAACAACCCCAAACAGGAATCTTTATGCAAACAGGCAAGTACGCTTTAGAAATACATAAAAACAAGGTGATGGATAAAATATGATCGCCTAGTACACCAATGTCTACTAAACCTAAACTTGAAGCAGACCTTGAGTGAACACCCGTTTGACAAAACACAATATTTGTTATTATTATCGAGTCACTTATGTATCTGACTTCTAGTAGATCAGACATAGTGCAAGTAGTATGCTAATGTGCACGTTATCAAGCAAGACCAACCAAAAAGCACCTCAAAGAGGTTAAAAGGACCTTTCGATACATAGAAGGGAACCAATCAATATATGGACTCTGGTATCGAAGGATTCCTGGATTAGAACTACTAAAACAACCGCTGTTATCATATGCTGATCAAGTCAGAAATGCATTGATACTCACAAAAGCACTTCTGGAGGAATACAATTCCTAGGTGAAAAGCTAGTCAGTTGGATGTCAAAGAAACATGACTGCACTGCAATGTCTATAGCAGAGGAAAAGTACGTGGCATTATCCGCAAGTTGTGCTCAAGTAATGTGGATGAGAACACAGCTTAAGGATTATGCCTTTGACTACAACAAAATACCATTGTACTGCGACTCTCAATCAACCATAACAATCTCATGCAACCCCGTGCATCCCGTACCAAGCACACCAATGTCCGCTATCATTTCATTAAGGAACATGTTGAATGTGGTATAATTGAACTGTACTTTGTCAGAACCAAATACCAGTTTAGCTGACATTTACGAAAGCTCTATCGCAAATAGGTTTGCGTTACCTTATTAAGGCGACTTGTAATCAGAGTGTTTTGACTCCAGCAGAACCTAGTTCTAGCAATATGATACTGGTTGATATATCTCAAACATCGACATGTATAATATTTATTGAAACTAAAAAAAATACAAAAATATAAAACCAAAGAAAAACCAAAATACAAAAATGCAAAAATTCAAAAATATCCAAAAGAAATCTCGACATGTCTCTTGGAACATAACATTTACGTACCTAAAATGACGATTACGCATGACACGTGTGTGTAAATGTAAGTTCGAGCAAAGTTTCAAGAGTTTCAAAACATTTCATTTCTATTTTATAACATGACTTACAGTTATTTCAGCTTGTAAACTCCTTGATGAACAATAGCTAATGTACCCACATCAGTGCATAACCCGAACCTCAAATAAAGGAGAGTATACCTATAAAGGTAACTTATCCTAACAACGAGAAAAACAATTTTCTCGGACTTGAGCTGTTTTTACAAGACATTAAAAGTTTTAAGCTCAAGAAAAGGGAAAGTGTACGTTTCAGTGCGCTTATCCTTAGAGTTAGAAGAGAAGTCTTCTAATATGTGGTTTTCAAAATTTGAACACAAATTTTCAAGATTTTCAAGGCAATTCAAAATATTGTTAAAAATTGTGTGTTCCACACTCCTTCCCACACAAAGTATTCAAGACGATCATTTTAACAAATGGTAACATTTTTAATAAATGAGTCAATTTTTTGAGGGGTATTATTTGTCCGAAAAAACAAAGTTTTATAAAATGGATACATCATCTCATGACAATTCTTATGTAATCAAAACATTATCAACAGTCTCTTAATAACAAATCAGTAATAATGACATAACTTACTTTTGAATGATTTTTGTATAAAGATGAATCCATTTTTTTTTTTTTTTTTGGGGGGGGGGGGGGGGTTTTCCAGTGTTTGGGCATAATGTTTCAAGAATTCTTAAATGACATTTCATAATCCTTTAAAATTGTATGCTCAACACCGTCTCACCCTCAAATTTATATCTAATTTACAACTTGGGTCTTTTTTGTGATGTCAAACATATGTAAAATTGAGGGGGAGAAAAACATAAGGTTCCACATAATTCACGCTGAAACATTTCTCTTCCCACTTTCCATGATAAATTTTAATCACTTGGTATTTCAGAAACTAAGTGACTTAGTCTTTAAAATAAGGGGAGAAATGTAATTCAAATGTGATCTAGATAAATAATAAGTGATCTAAAGACTCAAAGTGCTACCCACATGTGCGAAATACTTTTGATTATCGATTTACGTGTGTAGGGGGGGTTTTCATTAGATGAAACTCTCAAAGTGTCAAACATTTTGATATTCTATCAAACACTTTGATTGCTTTTCAAACAAGGTTTTATGGTTATGATCTTAAACCTAACAACCTATTAATTCACGACGATTCTGAAGTCATAAGGTGGTTAAGGTTAGGTATTAGTCCTATGATTCAACCAGAACTGGAGGGATCTACCCAAGGACACTCCATAGTTAGAAATAGCAGTCCTTAGGTATGATTTGGAGAAGAATGAGAAATAGGAATAATGTTGACTAAGGCATGAGCTAACACTGGAACAATCACAACAAGGTGTTAGTAATGACGTCTTGGTAAACATTAAAGGGGTTGAAGAATGAGAAAGAAATGTAAGGATAAAGGGTCTAAAGAAAGAAGCCCTCGATATAACTTTAGGCAAAAACCGGGTCAATACATATGCTATCAGTCTTCACAAAGATGAATTCTAGTATTGAAGAAAGACATCATGGACCTAGTGATGTACATCACAACCCTTCGGAGCCATTTAAATTTCTCTCAAAAGAT
>BQNB010063508.1:8640-35655 GCA_026074375.1 Tanacetum coccineum | reverse complement strand
TTTTTGGGTAGAAAATTTGAATTCAAAATATTTATTTTGAATAAAACATTTCTTTTAAATGTAAAAAATGTTTTGTAAAAGTTATAAAAATGTTTGTGACATTTTATAAAAAATATGAGGTTGAACAAAAATTCCTTTGATCATAAAATGCATTAAGCATTTATTTATTCATACCTTTAAGTGATTTAAATTTTCGAAATGAAATTTACTACTGATATGTGAGAAATCACATATCCTTTTTATACCAAAAATTGCCTTTAAATGAACAAATTGTGCAAATTATGCTTGTATATTGCTTGTTTTGTCATTTGTGATGTGTAGGTACGAATATGCAAACACAAGATCCGGAAGTTTCTTGCAAAAGGTCATCAACAGTCAACCATTGGTCAACTCACAAAAGACAAAATCCTCAAAATACCCAAAATGCCCTTATTGTTAACTCATTTTCATCAAAAGTCCCTAAACCCTAACACCGTTATCTCCTTTTTATAGAAGAGATAACGGTCGTTATCTCTTATAACTATAAACCATTAAAACCATTTACCCAAAACCCACGACCCATTTTCCTTTTACACAAGCCCAAATCAAAACTTCTACAACCCGGGTCAAATATAAAAACATATGAAATTGGGGGGCGGGAAAAACATTTTCACTGTTTACCCGTCTTCCCCAATTTACCATCTTCAATATAACCACAATTAAAATGAAATTAACCCCTCTCCCATTCAATCAACATGGCCACAAGAGATGCTAAGTACCAAGTACTATGTCAGCAACAAAAACGTCATCAAACGCTTGTGATTGGCTACAAGGACTCAAGAGAATGACATGTGGGATGGAAACTAACACACCAAAAGATGGGATTTTACACTGAAAACAAGACAAAAAGAATCACAAGAGAGGGATCAAACCACGAATTGCCACGCTGGCGATCTGTGTGCTTATTTTGATCTAACGGTTTAGAAAGGAGATCCAATGATTAGCAATGATTGAAAGGCTGAGATGAAGACCAAGGGGAGCATGTGCAGAGACCTGGAAGCTTCTTCTCAAGCCTATAAATAAAGGGGCACCCTTACTCACAAAAGAAATCTTTTTAGTAGTTAGTTTTCAGCAGCTTAGTGTGGCTTTTAAATTTAGCAAATGTAATTTTCAATTTAATGTTTTCAGTCATTGTAATCTCATTTTCAAGTTGTAATCAGTTTTTCTATTAATAAAAGTTAAGTTTACTCATAATTCAATTGTCTTTTATTTACTTTTATGCAAAATGTTTAAATAAGCTCTCTTTTGTAATCTACTCATAAGCTAGCTGTTTACTCAGTAAAGCCATCAAAGCTTTACTAAGCTTATCATACTTAATCTACCCCTAAAAATTACCTCAGCTTAACATGGAAGGGAAGTCAATCATGGAAGGACTTCCAGGACCTCACCAGCTTATCTAAAGATAAGCTGGAGCTTGTTGATAGCTCATTTGAGCTTAATCTTAGCCTTGTTTAGAGCAAAGGCTATTGTAAGTTCTCAAGTTCCTTTTTATAGCTTAATTTTGAATTTCAGCTTATTATTACTTATTGCTTGCTAATTTCTGTTTAGTGTAGCTTATTAATGCTTATTATAGATGTTAGATACTTATTATGTGTAATTGTTAGCTTAGAACTTAATTTGCTTGTCATTTGCCTTAAAACTGTGAAAAAGTAAAAAATAGTAGCATAATATTATAGCTTAATGTTCTGGCTTAATTGTTTGCTTAAACCTGTTCACTAGGTTCATAATAAGCTTGTAGTCATCTGGTATTTGCAACTTGTGTCTTAAAATTCATATTCATAAGTTTAAAATGGGTTTGAGTGATTTAAAGGAGTGTTTGGCTTATGTCAGTAATAGTACTAACTTATTTAGTACTGTCATAGCCTTGAGGTTCAGATTGATAATTATTATTTCTAAACTTGATTTATAATATAAATAAAATAAAAATAATAATAATACTCTAAAAACAAAAAATAAAAATCAAAATCAATATTCCTACGGATCAAGTATAAACAATTCCCTCCCGTATCGTTAATCCCCAATGAGGCTGTGCTGGAAAATCGATACAGTCGAAGATTTGAGTTTGAAGGAGAGAATTGATTTGAGAGTGAGGAAAGTCAAATTAAACAATAACAAACAAAAACGTTTAAGAAAAACCTAAAAATTACGAAATTAAGCTAAAAAACGAGAGCACGAATCCCGAACAAAGGGGGAAAAACCTAAAATCTTCAAAATTAACCCTACGAAGAAATTTTTGCTTCTAAACTACTCTAGGGAACAAATAACGAAGAATGAAAAAGACTAGACCGAAAACGGAGTTCGTTTGACCCAAAAACGAGTCAACACAAAAAACCGCACCCGGACCGCTCTTTAAAAAATGAAAAGTTGTAAAAATGACCCTACGAAAAGTTTTATATTTTTCCTACAAACTATATGACAAAATAAAATTTTCTAAAAAAGAAAAATATTTTTTTGATAATTTTTGTATTTTTTATGAATTTTTAAAACTTTTAACTAAATTAAATTATAAAAAATATTAAATGACTTCGAAAAATTCTGAAAATTTTACTAAAAATACTTTATACTATAACAATCCTACGAAAAATAAGAAACAAAAAGATTGCTTATAAATAAGCCCTCAAATAAGCTGTAACAGCTTATTAGCTTTAAAGCTCAAAAACGTGTATAAGTACCACAGCCCTTGGGACTATAACGAAAAAGTCCCAAGGGCGCAGCGGTATGAGTGTGTAAAAAGGGGGAATGTATCGAGGGGTACCGGGTTCGAGTCTTGCTCACCCGGGCCCCTTGTCTTTCCCTCTTTTTTTTTTTGGAAAAACTTTGTGAAGCAAAGTTGTTAAGCTCGTGGGGCTTAACAACTTTCTCAACTACAAGTTTTTCTGAAAGCTTATGAATAAGCTAAAAATAAGCTTTTAAAACGAAAGAATGCTAAAAAGAGCTTAAAGCTTAAATTGCTAAGTCATTTTGGACACTTGGTGGACATTTAAACTAAACTAAGACAAATAATTGGGACAAATAAGCTAAGACTTGGACAAAAAGCTAAGAGAACTATCTAATCTTAAGCTAAACAAGCACTAAAGAAGCTAAAAGCTAAAATTAAATAAGCTTAAAAAGGGCTTAACTTACAGAAACTCAACTAAGCTTAAAAAGGCTAAAAGCTACTAACTATAGACTCTAAATAAGCAAGGAAAAAGGGAAATGAGTACAACAACTTATCAATCTATCAAAATAAGCTATTTAGAACACAATTGAGCTTATGAAGTAAGCTGAATAAGCCAAAGAGTTTGGCTTACTAACTAAGGAGTTAGTACTGTTGGTGGAAATGTGGGCTTATAAAGAGCTTAATAAGCTAAGGACAAGGGCAATAAGCTGTTTAAGGCTTATTAACATACCTAATAAGCAACTAGGAGTACAAATAAGCCTTTGAGATAAGCTCAATAAGCCAAGAAATGAAATAAGCAGTTTCTAAACTACCTAGGCAAAACAGTCAAAAGGCTAATTTGAGCTTAAAAATAAGCCATCAAATAAGCTTTTCAAGGGCTGAAACTTAGCAAGCTTTTCTAAGTGCTTATGGGCTCTCAAAATAAGCCAAGAACTTGGGCTTAAGCACACTTAAAAACTAAGAAAAGAGGGCTTAAAATCTCCCCTTTGCACCAGGGGAGATTTAGTGCTAGCACAAGGGGGACTTATTTGACAGCTTTTTAAAAGCTGTCAAATAAGCTCAAAATAAGAAAATAAGCTTAAACAGCTAAAATATACTAGGAGAAGGACTTGTGCACCAATTTTGAACTTTTAAAAACCATTAAAACTTGCTGATTTTTGATAGTAAAAAAGGGCTTTTGGTTTTTTAAAACTTGCTACTTAAAAACCTTGGTGGTTTTGACTTAACAAAGTCAAAAGACACCAAGGCTTGTTACAGCTTGTTTCCAACACACAAAACACTCACTTTTTGACACTACAACTTAAGATCACAAGAGCTTATGAGATAAGCTCTTGTAGCCTTTCTTGAACACCATAGTTTTGAAGATGGTTTATAAAACTTTTGAAAAACAATTTTTAAACTAAAAAAACTTATAAAAACAGCTTAAATTAGCTTAAAACTTAAGCTAAATCTAGCTAAATGACCATAACCCATACCAAGAACATGTTTTGACCCGTTTTTAGTGTTAACCCAAACACCCCTTTAATTTCTAAAAGTGATTAAGAAAACTATAAAAGCTAAGGTTTAACTGAAATTTTTGAAACACTAACACTACTTAAGCACTTTTAGACAATAACAAGATAAATAGGTAAACAAATAAGCACTTAAAAATGAGAATAAGCTAGGGCAGAATAAGCACTTTCTTGACAGTTTTAAGCAAAATTGCATAAAAATGAAATGAAATGACTAGAAAGCAAGCTTTAAGCACTAATAAACATCAATAAGCATACCAGAACAGAAATAAGCTAAAAATAAGCTAAATAAGCTACTTGCTACAGTAATTTTAAGCTTAAAACTTACCAAGGTCCAAATGCAAAGGTACTTAAAACTAATCCTAAACACCCCTAAGTCCTTTGATTCTGAATGTATTTAAACCCAAGGCTCTTCCAGGTTTAGCCTTCTTCATAGCTTATCAATGACAACAAAATAGCTTTTTGACAGAATTTTGATGGAACTTAAACAACTTTTCATTAGCTTTTAAATAGAGTACAAAGAACTTGCATTAAGCTGTAAATAAGCTGAAAGACAAATAAAAATGACTTAATTTAAATATAGATAAAGACTTCTACACTACTCTCTAAAATCGGCTCACATAGCCTCCTATTTATACTAAATCCTAAACCTTCAAACTTGCAAAGTGTTTTTCTTGTGTGAGAGACTCCAAAGTCTTAATCCCAGCCATCCATGGTCCTTGTGCTTCTTTTAAAAATGATCACAGCCATTGATTTTACTTCGTTTTTGGTGAGATTGCCACCATGGCAATCTGTCTTGGGTGAGGTGGTAGTGGAGGGGGAGGAGAGGGCTTATCCAGGGGGTGGTTATGGTTGCAGGGTAAAAGGAAGGGAGTGAACCCGTGAATTGGTTGGGAATTGAAAAGGGCGGGAAAAAGTTTATAAAGGTTGGGGGTGACAGGGCACAAGTTTATGGGAGTGGCAAGGTTGGTCCCTCATGGTTATAGAGAGCGTTGCACCACTCGTCCTTGTGGTTTATTAATTTTGGGGACTTGGCAATATAACCCCCCAAGGGTTATATAGGTTGTGGCAGTACATGTCCTTGTTAGCTATAACTCTTTAGCCTTGGCAGATTTGGCCCTTGGGGTTTTTCTTTGCCACTTTGGCAGTTTTAACCCTCTTCTTTGTTTTGTGTAAATATAACTTAGGGAATTGGCAATTTCAGTCCCTATAGTTATATTTTTTTCTTCTTTGACTTTCTTTTGACTTGACCATGTCGGTGTTGACTTTGACTTTGACCAGTTGACTTTTCTGTTGACTTTTTGACTTGATTGACTTTTCGGCTTCGATTTGGCTTTGTCTTTCACAGTCTTTTCCATTCCATGTTCGGTTTTGTCGTTTTGGCTTCGTTTTTTGTCCTTTTGTGTGATATCCGTTCCTGCACAACACAATTAGCAAAACAAGCGTATATTTGGCATTTTAAGTCCGTTTTTGGTTATTTTAGCTCGTTTTTAAAGGAAAAAGGTATGTGTAATTAAGCACATACCAATCCTACAATTGGCATCAGAGCTACGTGTGGATTCGTGGTTGATTCGTGTGGTTCAACAAGATCAAATTCGTGGTCAAAAAAGAAGTCAATAGAAAAAAATCAAACCCGAATTTTTGTGCTTAGATTTGTCTCATATGTTAATTACTAAAGTGACTGTGTGTGACCTGTAGTTAGTTTGTTGACCATTAAGTTAACTTTCTGATTAATGTCTTTCTTCCCACACTTTGTTTGAATGCCTAATAATGTGGTTTTTAAAAATCTGTTGCGATTGTCAGAATATTGCTTGCCTACAGTCTTAAACTCCTTGAATAAGAATAGGTCAATTGAGATATATTAAAATTTAGTTATTTATTTAAAAACTGTATTGGAAATTCTTAGCAGAAACATGGAATCCAGTATGTCGGCCAAAACATGTTGCTCTCGAAAATTCTTTGATCCTTCTGAGAAAAAGGATTCTAAAGATTAAAAAGTAAAATGCAGAACAGAGTCACCAAGCCACAAAGATGTAGAATTATATCAAGATACATGGATTCTCTTAAACTCTATCCTTGATATTGCATTTCTTGTTCATGTTGAATCCCTGAAGGATTTACATGCTCGCTTATTTAGAACACCAATCAAAAAGATCAATGACACATATGCTATATTGGTTTCAAGCTGGATAAAGAAGAAGTTCGAGTTGGACACGGAGTCTATAGTAAAATTCGCCAGATTAGTACATACTTCACTGTGGGACACCCAAGAATTTACCGTTTTAAATATTTAGCCGTCCAGTTTCGTTTAGTAATTTGAATTTTTTAAGTTTTGTTTAGCTTTTCCGTTTAACTGGGAAGTTGTTCCGTTATTATCTAAGAATCGTCATCGGGAGCGAACCGGGACACCAAACGTTGTAGTATTTTGGAAATAGCCACGTTTTTATGTTTTAGGGCAATATTTAAAATTTCATAATTTTCAGAGATACCGTTATTCGTTTCGTCACCTGCGTAAACTGTGTTTCGTTTAAAAATGAGCATATGCATGAAAAGCTTAGAAATTAAATCAAATAAAGAGCACTAGCATCATATAATATCAAAAACTCATTTTTTTGTCCCCTCCTCATGCATGCATGCGTCCAAACAACCTTAAAAACCCTTGGAGACCAAGTTTAAATTCAAATGTCAATAAGACAAGTCCTTATCACATGTTTTGTCCTAGCTTAATTCTAATTGATATATCAAATTGGTCCCCTCCCCTTCCTTTGTCTCATCCTACGGACACACAACCACAAAACACCACAACTTAGTAGTAAGTAAACTTGTTATTATAAACCATTTGCTTCTCATTTTCTCATTCATAATACACACACTTCACATTAAGTTTTCTTTGCTCTCTTGTTTCTCCTTATCCATGGAAAACACACACATAAATACAAATCCATAAACTTTTCATCTTTGATCAAAAACTCTTAAAGATTTATTTTTGGGGAATAAAATAAAAATAAAAGATTTGTTGAAGGTTTGATCATTTGTTTCATTTGGGTATTTGTTATACATCATTTGGGTTGTTTCTAATCTCAATTCTTCCTTCTTAAAAAAACATTTAAAACTTTGTTAAGTCTTCATAATTCTTAAAAAACTTGTACTTTCCTTATCATCTTGATGCTTCTACATGCTAGTTGTACAAACTGATTATGTGAAAAACAAGGATTTTATCAACTACATAAAAAACCTTAAAAGGTTATATATATATGGTTCGAAATATATATAAAGAAATATAAGGAAAACATAGTTTTGTGATCGTGGTTATTTTCGTGTAATAAAAATAGTATGCTGTATGTTGGTTCGGCCCAAACTAGAAAAAGAAGGAAAACATTTGTTTAGCTTATTTTGGTTTGACTTATATTTTTATTAGCTTATTTTCTAGCTTATTTTGAAAGGACAAACGATAAACTTATTCGGCTTAATAAATAAGCCCGAATATATTTTATTGGGCTTATAGCCGCGTCCTACATACAAGGCCCTACACCATGAGCTTATTTTTGAGCTTATATGGTTCGGCTTATTTTTGTTTGGCTTATTGTGAGCTTATTAATAGCTTATTACTAAGTCGCGTGTTTATTATTTAATGTTTTGCTTATCGTACTATATGGATAAGTAAAACTACATTTTTGGACTTAACGGGCCAAGGCCCAACATCAATACAATACATCAAGGCGTAAATCTAAGGTGTGGCTTATTGAATAAGTTCATGAATAGCTTATTTAATAGTGTACGACTTTGACGCTATACGTTAAACTTATTTTAAACGTTGGACGGTTGCAAATATATAATAGATTTGATGATGTATTGTTTTGTACTTATGAAAAGTGGATTGAAAGGATTTGTATATTGGGTTTTAAATATGTCGTACAACCTTTGGAAAAACATGTAAAACACGGAACGAGTCATGCTGAAATTTTTATAAATTGTTTATACTTAGAAAAATACTAGAAAACGCGCATGATAAAAATTTAGGATACGTGAATTTAAATAATGTGCCGAACCGAATGATATTTATATATAGATATATATATATATTATATATATTATATATATATATTTTAGTTTATTACTTAGAAAAATACTAGAAAACAGAGCATGATAAATTAGAATACGTGAATTTAATAATGTGCCGAATGACTCCTCTTCTTTGTCTTATTTCGGTACATACACACACACTATTAGTGTGTGAAGTAAACATTATGTTATATAACCCATTTCATATTCATTTGTTCATTTCATGCTCACACACATAAAACTTCACTCATCTTTTGTTTCTTTTTCTCTCTATTGCCGAACCAAAAACACCAACATAAAACACATTCATTTTTCATCTTTGATAAAAAACACTTGAAGATTTATTGAAGGTTTGATCATTTGTATCATCCGGGTATTAATTAAACGACATTTGGGTTGTTCTAATCTCATTCTTCCTTCTAAAAACCTTCCAACTTTGTAAGTATGTAAATTCTTAAATAACTTGTATTTTCCTTATCATCTTAATGCATACATGCTAGTTGTACAACTTATTTTGTGAAAACAAGATTTTAAAACTACATAAACCTTAAAAGGTTATATATATGGTTCGAAATATATATAAAGAAATATAAAGAAATCATAGTTTTGTGGCCGTAGTTATTTTCGTGAAATAAAAATAGTATGCTATAGCTTATTTTATTCGGCTTATTGTAATAAGCTTTTGGAAAAGCTTATTTGATTATTTTGAGCTTATTGGGCTTATAGTCGCGTCCCACATACAAGGCCAACACCATGAGCTTATTTTCAAGCTTATGTGGTCGGCTTAATATTGATTGGCTTATTGTGAGCTTATTAATAGCTTATTATTAAGTCGCGTGTTTATTATTTAATGTTTTGCTTATCGGACTATATGGATAAGTAAAACTACATTTTTAGACTCAACGGGCCAAGGCCCAACATAAATACAATACACTAAGGAATAAAGCTAAGGTGTAGCTTATTGAATAAGTACGTGAATAGCTTATTTAATAGTGTACGACTTAGACGCTATACGTTTAACTCATTTTAAACGTTGAACTTTGCGAATAATAATAGATTTTATGATGTATAGTTTGTAATTGTGAAAAATAGATTGAAAGTAAATTGAAAGTAGTTTTAAATAAAATCTATGACTTTAGAAAACGTGTAAACACGTACGGGTCATGCCAAATTTTTTATAAATTGTTATACTTAGAAAATACTAGAAAACGCACATGATAAAACTAGATATGGGAATTTAATAAAGTGCCGAACCGTATATATATATATAAAAATATATATTAAATATATTTTACTTAAACATTTATATGTATATAATATTAATATACATACTATTATTTACTCTTTTTACTTACGAAAACATTTTCACTACTATACGATCACAAGCGTTAATTTTTGTAAACACATTAACAAAAGTACACTAGTATATGCTTATGCATTATCCGTAATTCGTTGTTACTCGGATATTAAACCAAACCATTATTTCATAGGTTGTCTTTACGAACCGTCGTTCGTTATCGTGTGATTTTATTCTAGACTATTCTTGTTCAATTCACCAATCAATGTGAGTTCATAGCCCCACTTTTAATTGTTTTGAATTATTGTTTTACAACTTAGGGTGAGAAACATTGCTTGTTTTTAAAAATTAGACACAAGTACTATACGTGAGAAATTCCTCATTTACGTGTTGCCTAAGTAGCTTTTAGACCACTATTGCCTGAAATATCATGAACTGTCAATCACCTTTAACCGACTGGCTGGTTAAGTGAGCACGAGTGAATAAATAGATCTATAGGGACTAATTATCCCTATCCGGGTAAGAAGCACTTACTAGTTTGAGACTGCCAAGAACTAACGGATATATGTCATGTCGAAAGTAGTTAGGTGGTCTTTAGTCGGACACCTAACGGGCAAGCCTTATAGCACTGTACATGTTATCCTACCGTAATTCGCTTTAGTGTCATGAGCTTAGTGCAACGTAAATGCCTCTTTATGTGAAGTTGTATCTCCTATAACTGTCGCATACATTTTGATAATCTTGTGGTCTACATTTAATACGTTTGAACAAACCTATGAATTCACCAACTTTATGTTGACGTTTTAAGCATGTTTTTCTCAGGTGCTTAGCATGGATGTCGTTGCTTGATCTATATGAAGTCTATTTCCCGGAACCAGTTTTCAAGATTTCATTTATCTTATCTTAAATACCGTTGTCGAATTTTTTTAAGCTTCTGCATATTGTCTTTTGAACCTTTTAAATTCGATCAATGTAAACTTAATACTATTTTAAATTTATGCAACGATGTTTATTTTTAAAATGTACCCTTAGAGGTCGTTCTTTATGCTTTGTACTTGAGATATGCGATAACGTCACGCCTCTGGACACTAAATCGGACGGGACCCTGGTTGGGGGTGTGACAGATTGGTATCTAGAGCCAAGGTTATAGAGAATCAGGTATTATAAACTAGGTCTGGACTATAACCAGTATGTGATCCTACGTGAATATATGTGCTTTACGAGATCTTACGTATACGTAATACGTATATGTACTATGTAATTAAATAATAAGTATAATTAATATTACTATAATTATATCGCATTTTATTTTGCGGTATTGCATCCGATGGTCTATTCATTCATTCATTCATTCGTTTACCCATTTGTTCATTCATTTCACTGCATCATGCATAGTTGGTATAAAGGATATTTATATAAACTTTTACTTGTGCAGGTCATGGCTATTTCAGTTATCTCGGTTTCTTTGGATTCATCAGAGGATAGTGTGGGGACACCTACTGGACGAGTTATCTTGTTTGGTACTATCCCTACTACTATTCCCAACACTACACTTTTTGTGACTTCACCCACTACCCATATTGATACCACACCGATACCTACTACTTCACCCACTATACCACCATCACCTGATTATACCCCCGCATCGCCTGATTATTCACCCGCATCTGATACGGAGTTTGATCCATTCGAGGATCTATCATCAGATCACATACCACCACTACCAACTACTTCACCATTTCTTTCATCGACCGATGATTCTTCAGGCAGTGATATACTTGATACACCACCATCACCTACCCATGGTACACCATTCACTAAGACTACCCTTTCTACTCAGAGGTCACCTACAGCATCTGGTGCATTTTGACGTCGAGTTATGATTCTTGCACCGGGACAGCCTATTCCCCATGGTCGACCATACCGCTACCATCTTAATGGGCCGAAACACATGATGACTGCGAGGAAGAGGGTTGGACCGATGCCTACTCATCGTCTTGGCGTGAGACATTCAGTTGACTATTCTTTTTTGAATCATTTTTCTTCGGATGATTCATCATCGAGTTCATAATCAGAGACTTCATCGGATTCTTTTGCAGATGCTTTATCTGACTTTGCATCTAGTCGTTCATCTTCTGATCATTCATTACCAGCATCATCATCGGGTATGAGACCTAGCCATCATTTATGTTCTTTGGTACCGAGTGTTCATCGTTCATCTGCAACTATTTCCGAGAGACCATCTCATAATTCTTCTTTTGCGAGTCCTTATCGCAAGAGGAGTAGATCGCCTGTTGTATCTGTACCGTTATCTTTGCTTATACCCAGAGCATTGTCTTCGGTACGTGTTGATCTTTTACCATCACCTAAGATGATTAGGAGTCCTGAGTCAGCGACGTATTTAGAGGATTGTTTGGAGGATAGTTTTGAGCCATATGTACCTAGAGAGGTTGAATTGGGAGTTGACTTTGAGGACTAGGGTTCTGAGCAGTCTAGGTCTAGAGGGGCTGATTGAGGAGAAGGATGTTGATGTTGTAAGGAGCGACGGGATTGAGATTGACCCCGAGATTCAGGCAGAGATTGACGAGTCTTTCGCTTATGCGGATGCTCTTAGAGATAGAGGGATTGATGCTAGAATTGTAATTAAGGCTATTGATCGAGAGGAGATTGAAACGGGTATGAGAGGCCCAGTTAAGGTTAGAGTGGATTGAGTTACTCACCCAGTGGTAGCTGATGATATCCCTGAGCCAGCTCAAGAGGGAGCAGTAGAGGTTACGTATGAGACATTGGGAGATCTGGTTCAGAGGTTTCATGATCATACCGAGGAGATTTCGGTTCATCATATTTAGGCTATTGAGAGTGTCTAGAGGAATCAGAGACACATGATCGTAGCGATGGGACAGCAGAGTGCTGATATGTTGGAGAGGATCAGAGAGCTGGAGCGGAATAATAGGAGACTTAGAGACATTGTGGATGTTGAGAGTTAGAGAGTTACCCGATTTCAACGCATGGAGTTGCGTGTGCAAAGGGAGTTAAGACAGATTCGTTGTTTCAGATTTTATGACCATATGAGGATTGCTATCCTTGAGTCTTGTGTTAGGAGGCACTTAGGCTATCGTTCTTAGACTATTTATTGATTATCCTAGAGTTGACCCGTAGCGCCTAGTAGTAAATAATTGTTAGGGATTTGTAAATCCTATATTTTGGAACGATGTTGTAACATTTAGTATTGATGATATGAGATCAAATGTTACCATTCTATGTTCTATATTTTTAACTTAATGATATTTTCTTTTGCATATCTTCTTATCACTGAATCGTGGCATTATCATAAAGTTATTGTGATCATGTATTTCTGTGTAATGAGACTTGTTATTTTTATTTCAAACCCCATTAACAATCTCGTATCGCCATGGATTTTCATCATGTTGTGTATTGTTATATCGTAGGACAATGCCTAACACATGATCTGGAGTGTCAAGAACACGTGAGGGAGTCAACGAGCAAGTGATCGTCGGATGGCAGAAGCATTGAGAGAGCGCGACGCTGTCAGAAACCTTGGACCCCTTATGGGAAATAAGGGTGAACAAGAGGAAGTAAATGGAAATGGAGGAAATGGAAATGAAGGAAATGGAAATGGAGGGAATGGAAATGAAGGGAATGGAAATGGAGAAAATGGAAAGGGAGGAAATGGAAATGGTAATGGAAACAGAGGAGGCTATGGCTATAACTTCAGAGGATTTATGCCTGCTAGAGAGTGCACATATCAAGACTTCTTGAAGTGCCAGCCACTTAACTTTAATGGAACAGAAGGAGTCGTTGGGTTGACTCGTTGGTTCGAGAAGATGGAAATAGTATTCTACATTAGCAATTATCCAGATAAGTACCAAGTGAAGTATGTTACGTGTACGCTACTGAACAGTGCTTTGACATGGTGGAACTCCCATAAGAGAAGGGTTGGGATTGAGGCGCCTATGCCATGAAGTGGATGGAGCTTATGAAGTTGATGACAAAAGTTGAGACCGAGTTATAGAACTTGGCTATGAAAGGAAATGATTTGACTCCTTATACCAGGAGATTTCAAGAGTTGGTGTTGTTGTGTATGAGGATGGTCCCAAATGAGCAGGACAAAGTTGAGAGATTTATTGGAGGGTGCCTGACAATATTCAAGGGAATGTGATTACTACTGAGCTTACTCAACTTCAAGATGCAATTCGCATTGCCAAAATTAACTCAGAAAAGCATAAAGTTTGATTGGGAAGAAAAAGCAGAAGCTACATTTCAGTTGTTGAAGCAGAAATTATGTAGTGCGCCAATTTTAGCTTTACCCGAGGGAATTGAGAACTTCGTGGTATACTGCGATGCTTCACATAAAGGGTTGGGAGCGGTTTTGATGCAAAAGGAGAAGGTCATAGATTATGCATCCTGCCAACTCAAGGTTCATAAGAAGAACTATACCACACATGACCTAGAGCTTGGTGCAGTAGTGTTTACCTTGAAGATGTGGAGACACTATCTGTATGGTACAAAGTGCGTTATGTTCACTGATCATAAGAGTTTGCAGCACATTCTCGATCAGAAAGAGTTGAACATGAGACAACAATGGTGGTTAGAGTTATTAAGCGAATACGACTGTGAGATTCGATATCATCCAGGAAAGGCGAACGTGGTGGCTGATGCCCTAAGTCGAAAGGAGAGAATTAAGCCACTACGAGTTTAAGCCTTATTTATGACTATTAGTTTGAACCTTCCTAAGCAGATTTTGAGTGCTCAATCAGAAGCCAAAAAAGAGGAAAACTTCATCAACGAGGATCTGCATGGCATGATTAACAAGCTAGAACCATGTGTTGACGGAACATTGTGTTTGAACAATCAAAGTTGGATTCCGTGTTTTAGAGATTTGAGAGCTTTGATTATGCATGAGTCCCATAAGTTAAAGTATTCCATCCATCCTTGATCAGATAAGATGTACCAAGACTTGAAGAAGTTGTATTGGTGGCCCAACATGAAAGCAGAGATTGCCACCTATGTTAGCAAGTGTTTAACGTGTGCTAAGGTTAAGATAGAATATCAAAAACTATCAGGTTTGTTGGTTCAACTGAAAATCTCACAATGGAAATGGGAGAATATAACGATGGACTTTGTGACTAAGTTGCCAAAGACGGCAGCCGGTCAAGACACGATTTGGGAAATAGTTGATTGTCTCACTAACTCTGCTCATTTCTTTCCTATGTGAGAAGATGACACATTAGAGAAGTTGACGAGACAATACTTGAAAGAAGTAGTCTTAAGGCATGGAGTGCCAGTTTCGATCATATCTGATAGTGATGGGAGATTTACGTCACATTTTTGTAAGTCCTTTAATAAGGCATTAGGTACTCGATTGGATATGAGTACAGCTTACCATCCAGAGACCGATGGTCAGAGTAAGAGAATCATTCAGACGTTAGAGGACATGTTACGTGCCTATGTACTCGACTTTGGAAAAGGTTGGGATAGACACTTACCCTTAATAGAATTTTCGTATAACAACAGTTACCATACATGCATTAAGGCTGCCCCATTTGAGGGGTTATATAGGCGCAAATGTCGATCACATATCTGTTGCGATAAAGTTGGAGATAGTCAGCTCACTGGCCCAGAGATCATCCACGAGACAACTGAGAAAATAGTTTAAATTAAGAGTCGTATCCAAGCTGCTCGTGATCTTTAAAAGAGTTATGCCAACGTGAGGAGGAAACCCCTTAAGTTCCAAGTAGGAGATAAAGTCATATTGAAAGTATCGCCATGGAAAGGGGTGATACGTTTCAGCAAACGGGGAAAACTGAATCCTCATTATATTGGACCTTTTAAGATTATAGCTAAAGTAGGAACCGTTGCCTATCGACTTGAACTCCCAGAGCAGTTGAGTAGAGTTCATAGTACATTTCACGTTTCAAAGTTGAAGAAATGCATGGCTGATGAACCGCTTGCTATACCGTTGGAGAAGATCTAAGCTGAAGACAAACTGCACTTTATCGAAGAACCTGTTGAAATTATGGACCGTGAGGTCAAGCGTCTGAAGCAGAGCCATATTCAGATTGTGAAGGTACTCTGGAACTGTAGGAGAGGTCATGACTTCACCTGGGAGCGTGAAGATCAAATGCAAAAGAAGTACCCGCATCTTTTCCCGAATTCTGCGCCCGTGGCAGAAACTACGTCCTAAGCTTTAAGGATAAAGCTTCTTTAATGAGGAAAGAATGTGACACCCTGAGAATTTCTGTTCAATAATTTAGCCATTTCCGTTTAGTAATTTGAATTTTTAAAGTTTCGTTTAGCTTTTTTGTTTAACCGGGAAGTTGTTTCGTTATTATCTGAGAACCGTCACCGGGAGCGAACCGGGACACCAAACGTTGTACTCCCCCCGTCCCATAATTATAGTCCACGTTTCCTTTTTGTTTGTCCCAAATTAATTGTCCACTTCCAAAAATAGATAGAAAATTTAGATTAAGTTTACCATATCACCCTCACTTGATGTTTTTATTACAAACTTTAAAGAAGTTTTAAATTAATTGGTTAAGGATAAAAGTGTCATTGTGCAAAAAGTAAGAGAGAAGAAGCTGTAAAGATGATGTTTTTCTTAAACTACGTGTTTTTTGTCGGTGGACTATAATTATGGGACGGATGGAGTAGTATTTTGGAAATAGCCACGTTTTTAAATTTTAGGGCAATATTTAAAATTTCATAATTTTCAGAGATGCTGTTATTCGTTTCGTTACTTGCGTAAACCGTGTTTCGTTTAAAAATGAGCATATGCATGGAAGGCTTATAAATTAAATCAAATAAAGAGCACTAGCATCATATAATATCAAAAACTCATTTTTGGTCCCCCTCCCCATGCATGCATGCGTCCAAACAACTTTAATAACCCTTGGAGACCAAGTTTGAATTAAAATTGCAATAAGACCAGTCCTTATCACATGTTTTGTCCTAGCTTAATGCTAATTGGATGATCAAATTGGACCCCTCCCCTTCCTTTGTCTCATCCCATGGCACACACACAACACACACTTAGTTTGTGAAGTAAACTTGTTATTATAAACCATTTGCTTCACATTTTCTCATTCATAATACACATACACTTCACATTGAGTTTTCTTTGCTCTCTTGTTTCCCCTAGTCCACGAAAAACACACACATAAATACAAATCCATAAACTTTTCATCTTTGATAAAAAAAACTCTTGAAGATTTGTTGAAGGTTTGATCATTTGTATCATTCGGGTATTTATTAAACAACATTTAGGTTGTTCTAATCTCATTCTTCCTTCTAAAAACCATCAAACTTTGTAAGTCTTCAAATTCTTAAATAACTTGTACTTTCCTTATCAACTTGATGCATACATGCTAGTTGTACAAGCGTAAGTTGAATGTCGAAGTCGTTTAGTTTTAGGGACGGACTTGTGCGATATTTTGACGGTGTTGTTGAAAAATACTGGATATACTTGCGAGTCAATAAAAGATGTACTTTGTAAAATAGATAGTTTCACGAGTCGAGGTTGATAAAAATGGAAAGTCTATATTTTTAGAAAGGTCATGCCGAAATTTCGTAAACTTTATAAAAGCGTCGAAAATATACTTTTATTATCAAACTTATGATAAAATGTAGAAAAACGTAAGTGTCGAGTTTAGGTCAACATTTTTAGGTTTACGAGTTCAACGTTGATTGTGTCGGGACACTAAAGGGACGAAAATACACTAGGAGACAATAATACACTAGTGTCGAAATTTCACTAAAAGACGAAATACAATAAGAGACGGAAATACACTTAAAAGACGAAATAACACTAAGAGACGGAAATACACTAAAAGACGAAATACACTAAAAGACGAAATACACTAAAAGACGAAATACACTAAGAGATGAAATACACTAAAAGACGAAATACACTAAAAGACGAAATACACTAAAAGACAAAATACACTAAAAGACGAAATACACTAAAAGACGAAATGTACTAAAAGACGAAATACACTAAAAGACGAAATATTTTCTAAGATGTTTTGAAGTGTCGAGACTTGTCAAAACTTATAACTTTCGAAAGTACGTTTTAAAAAAGGGATACGCCGTGTCTACTCGTGCTCGGATGATCAGTTCTTGCGTTATGCTTAAAAAAAAATTATTTTTTTGTTGTACATCATTTCTTAAACGCGACTCTATGATAGGTTGTAGCTAAAACGTGAGATTTATTTTCACTTGATTGATCCTTTTGATCCATACCCGTATACAGGTGAGTTCTAGCCCCCTATTTTATCGTTTTGAATAAATGTTTTATAACTTGGGGTTGGAAACATGGCTTTGCTTTTAAAATGGACACGAAGTATTTTACGTGAGATTTTCCTGTTGACATGTTGCCTAAGTAGAGTTAGACCCACTATGGTCCCGAAACATCATGAACTTTCGCAATCTCTTGACTGGAAGACCAGGTCGAGGGAGCGCGAATTGATAAATGATCTTATTAGGACTATTTATCCATATCCGGGTGAGTAGCGTCACTACCAAAGGGGCGCCGATAAACGGATATATGTTCATGTCGTACTGTTTAGGTGTCTTTGGTCGGACAACTGAGGGCACACATATACTTATAGCCAATGTAATTGCTAACATGCGTTAATTAGCTTCAGTGTATAAGCTTAGTGCAACGTAAATATTTTTATGTGAAGTTGTATCTGTTATAACTGTCGCATACGGTGTTGATATCTTGTGGTCCACTATAATAACGTTGAACTAAACCTATGAAATCACTCAACTTTATGTTGACATTTGATGCATGTTTTTCTTAGGAGGTAGAATGGATGCTGTTGATTGACTTATGTTGAAGTCTATTTGTCTTTTACCGGTTTATAGAGATTTATCTATGTCTTTAAAATACCGTTGTTGAAACTTATTTCATATTTCGCATTTTAACTTTGAATCTTTTATATTTTAATCGTTGTAAAACTTATTATTATTATTTTAAAACTTTGCAACGGTATTTATTTTTCAAAACGTACCCTTAGAGGTCGTTCTTTATGCTTTGTACTTGAGATGCTCAATAAAGTCACGCCTCCGGACACGTATTCCGTCCAGGCCCCGTTTGGGGGTGTGACACTCTAAGCTCAAGTTTAGCTCATAATAAGCATCTATTCTATTTAAACATCTAAAATCAGTTAAATACCTTTGCTAAATGGATCTGAAGCTTTTGGATGATAAGCTTAACCTGGAAGAGCTTATGGGACTTAACTAGCTTATCCTTGTAATAAGCTAGAGCTGTAGAAAAAGCTCCTTGAGTTTTTACTAAAAGCCTTTTGTTGAGCTAGGCATTTTGGAGTTCCTTTTTCCTTTTCTGTCTTAATTTTCTAGCTTAATAGTTGCTTATTCTGCTTATAATCTAGCTTATTTGTGCTAAATTTTGTTTATTTTGCTTATTAAACATGTTTGATCATCTGTTTTCAGCTTTTGTAGTGTAGATCTTAGTTTTTCACATTTTGTCTTAAAAATTCTAGAAAAATCAAAAATTAAGTAGCATAGTTGATAGCTTAATGTTCTGGCTTGTTTGCATTATTCATAAATGTTCATATTGGTTATTTAAGCTTTTTCTTTTAACATATGACTATTTGATACTCCCACCCGTGTAGCTTTAAAATCTCATTATCTAAGCTTATAAGGGGATTTTGGAATTTAAAGGGGTGTTTGGTTAATAACAGTACTAACTCTAGTAAGTACTGTCCAAGCCATTTGGCCTTTTGGATCTCTTAAAATCTCATTATTAGGTTTATATAAGCAGGATTTAGAGTAGCTTGTAGGTTTAATCAAGTTTTCATATGTTTTCTAGTTAATACTTTGATCCTGTGATCATTAAATCTCTCATAATAGCATATCTAGCTTAAATCTCTTCTAGTTATTGGTAGCACTCAAATTGCTTTTGTTTTAATGTTATAGAACAAGTCATTAGGCCTGCAATTGTTGATTTTGAGTTTTGGTTTAAAAAAGTGCAAACTACATCAGCAGTTTAAACTGCTAAAATTTCCTTTTTCAAGTTAAATTTTCATTAGGTAAAAGTAGGATTTAGCTTTTCAAATTTCAAGCACAAGTAGATTATAGGCCAAAGTAATTAGATTAGGGCTTATTTTGTTCTTTATAGCTTTTTAGATTATCTGAATTTGATCTGGAAGTTTAGCTTTTGTCTTTTCATAAAAACTCTTAAAAAACCAAAAATAGTATTATGTCTGCATGTTGTTTTCAAATAGCTTTTTCATTAAGTTCTTGAAGTTCAAAATAGTTTCTGAAAGAGGTTTTAGAGAGCTTTTTAGTTGTAGTTTAATCAAGTATAGCTTAATAGTGCATAAGGATCCAAGAGCTTATTGAAAAATAAGCCTAAAAGTTCCCTCAGGGACTGTTTGGGTAGTCAGTTTTTGTTAAGTGCTTATTAGAATTTTATAGCTTATTGCCTTAAATTTTTGTCTAAATTCTATATTAGCAAGCTAATTAGGTTAGAATTAAGTAGTCCTTAGCTTGTTTAGTTCAGTTATAGCTTATTTTAGCTTTTCATTAAAAATCCAAAAATATTAAGTTAGTAGCTATTAGCTTTTTCATTATGCTTTTTAGTTGCTAATCTGTTTTTCAAAATGAATTTGGTTTGCAATTTTAAATAGCTTATTAGTTGTACTTTGAGTAGGTGATAAGCTCTTTGCCCTAGGGATCCATTTATAAGCTAAATTTTAAGCTTGAAGTTGCCCTTTCAGGCTGTTTGACTTTTAGTTAATGTTTAAAAGCTTATTTGAATTCCTTTGCTTATTTTTTATTTAAACTAGCTTATTAGGTTAGGATTAGTATAAAAGTGCTTTTTGTTTTTAGGTTTCAACTTATTTCAGCTTTTTGAGTTTTAAAATTTTGAAAAAAAAATAGTTTTGGTTGTTCTTCTGTCTTTTAAGCCATTTTCCAGTTTATTTCTTGAGTTTCAATAAAAGTTTCTTTTATTAAAAGTGCTTATTTTCAGCTTTTCTACAACTTTGTTTTTATAAGTTTTCAAAAATATAAAAAAATAGGAAGGTGGAAATCGGGGGTGAGCAAGGCTTGAACCCCCGACCTCAACACCCTAAAACCTTTTATTAGCACAACAACCACCACCACACCACTACACGGTGCCTCTGGTTTATGTTTCTTATAGATTTACAAAATCTATTACTTATATACATTTTCCCCCTTTTAGCACAATAAATGTTTAAGCTTATTACACAGCTTATTCGATAAGCTGTGTAATCAAGCTTATTTTTCCTAGGTTCTTACTAGTTCAAGCTATTTTCCATAATTTTTATAATTAGTTTAGTATTTTTAAACATTTATTTTTATTAAAAACTTTAAAAAATCATAAAAAATAAGAAAAATAGTCAAAAAAATATGATTCTTTTTTAGAAAAATTTCTTTTATCATAAAGTTTCTAGGAAAATTAGTTTTGCTTTCGTAGGGTTTAATTTGCAAAATTTCAATTTTTAAAGAACGGGATTCGTTCCCGTTCACGTTTTTCGTGTTTTTAAGCTCATTTCAACTCCGTTTTTGTTCTAGTTTTCTTTAAACTTACTTTTTAGTCAATTAGAGTCTATTAAAAGTGAAAAATTCATTTTAGGTTTAATTTTGGAAATTTAAGGTTTTTAATCGCCGTTTAGGGTTCCCGTTTTGCGTTTTTAGTTAAAGTTTAAATTCCCGTTATTTGTTTTCATGCTTAATTGTTGTCATTTGCTTATTTTAATTGTTTTTAATTCATAGAAATAGATAATCAAATCAATCTTTGTTCAATTCAAAATAATTGTTCCCGGAACAACAAACGTGGTCTCAATTTCATAAATCGTTGGAGAATAACGACCCGGGAATCATACTTCCCGGTTAATATACGTATAATTATATATAATTGTGAAGATTTTCCTTTCTACCTTTGTCCTCAAGGGTAGTTTAGTAAATTTCTTTCATATTATATTTTATTAATACGTGTATAAGATTACTACAATCAATTTTTGGCGCCGTTGCCGGGGAATTGTGATTAAGATTCTTTCGTTTGAAGTTTGTCGATCGTGATTTGGAGAACCTTTCGTTTTCGAAAGTTACGCTTTTAAGAAAATCAAAAATACAAAAAATTAAAAAATTAAAAGTAAAAAATATTTTTCTTTTATTTTTAGTATAAGTAGAAGATTAAAAACAAAAAAAAGACAAAAATATTTGCTCTTTCGAATTTTTCAATCTTTCTAGTTAACTTGTGAATATTAAAAATAAACAAAGTTTGGTTAAGAAACACAACATATAATACTTCAATTTGAAGTATTATCCATCAAATAAGTTCCCGAACCAAAGATAAAAAACTTACCTTTTGTGTCTCTTGCTGAGTACTGGATCACTGTTAAAAAGTTAATTCTTCTAAAGAGTTATTTTTTTTTATTTTTTTTTTTTTTTTTTTTTTTTTTTTTTTTTTTTAATTTTTTTTTTTTTTTTTTTTTTTTTTTTTTTTTTTTTTTTTTTTTTTTTTTTTTTTTTTTTTTTTTTATTATTTTTTTTTTTTTTTTTTTTTTTTTTTTTTTTTTTTTTTTTTTTTTTTTTTTTTTTTTTTTTTTTTTTTTTTTTTTTTTTTTTTTTTTTTTTTTTTTTTTTTTTTTTTTTTTTTTTTTTTTTTTTTTTTTTTTTTTTTTTGTTTTTTTTTTTTTTTTCTTTTTTTTGATTTTTTTTTTTATATAAATATTTTTTTTTTTTTTTTTTTTTTTTTTTTTTATTTTTTTTTTTTTTTTTTTTTTTTTTTTTTTTTTTTTTTTTTTTTTTTTTTTTTTTTTTTTTTTTTTTTTTTTTTTTTTTTTTTTTTTTTTTTTTTTTTTGTTTTTTTTTTTTTTTTTTTTTTTTTTTTTTTTTTTTTTTTTTTTTTTTGTTTTTTTTTTTTTTTTTTTTTTTTTTTTTTTTTTTTTTTTTTTTTTTTTTACCGAGAAGCAAGTCTGTTTATTAGGTTCAAGTGTATTTCTCTTTGTCGTATTTACAATTTCATATAAAAAAATTAATAATAAAAAATTTCAGTATAAATTTTATTTTTAAATTTTAGTGCATGCGCACTAGGTTCTCAATCTCGCAATTCTAAACGTCTCAACAAACAGGTCAATCGACTTTTGTTGAAACCTCACTAAATCTTGTTGAAATATTTCCGTAGTTACGATGGATGATACTCGTACTATGGCTCAATTACTCGAAGCACCCACCATGGGTTACGAGGATGCCATCGTTGTCCGAGATCACCAGCGGTCAACTTTGAGGTTAAGACGGTTGCTTTCCTCGTTCAAAAAAAAACTATCTTTGGACATGACAAGATGATCCACTATGCCTCACAAGCCGTTATTTCAACAGATCACCTCAAACGAAGAGATTCCCAGGAGTCCGTGCATGTCAATTAAAGCTTATGTTTTTCCATTTTCTCTCGAAGGGTCATCCGGATTTGGCTAGAGTAAAGAACCTCCTCGGTCAATTTTTTGACATGAGATGATCTTGTTCAAAATTCATTTAATCAATTCTTTTCCTCCTTCTAAAAACGACAAATTCTTCGAAACGAAATCACGAAGTTTTAACAAGATTGACGAGTCGTTTTAAGAGGATTGGGAATCATCGAATGATTTACTTCGAGCATGTCACACATCAAGGATTTTCAATAATTACATCAACTAGATACGTTTTCAATGCCATAAATGCTATGATCAAGATTCGTTGAATTCCGCTGCGAGTGTGGGAAACTTTTTGGAATAAGATGCCTCCGTGAATGCTTGAAAATTATCGAGGTAAATCCAAGTTGTAATTTACGAAACAAGGCAGTTTTTGGCCAAAAGTGAGTTCAAGAGCTCATCTACCCTGAATTTGCGCCCGTGATGCTGCTCTTACAACCGGAGTTTTCGAACTACGAATATAGATGAAGACTCTGCTTATCGACAGCAAAAAAGCAAGCTCCCGTGCCAGTAAAAGCGGTTCGAGCAGGAGTTGTGTACATTGTGGAAGGTGCTCTTTCTTATGAAAATTGTCCCGCAAACGATGACATTGTTTATCGAGACAAAACATCAGAGTACGTTTCACAAGCTGTGCTGACTTAATTTCAATTATAAGAAATACCAAGATCTAGACTCGATGGTTGCGAAACCAAATCCGACCTCCTGGTTTGCCTCGATTCAAAACAGAAATCTAAACCGTTTCATCAGAATGCAAGGATAATAATTTCAACCAAAATCGGGGAACCAGTTTTAATCAAAACCGTAGAAATACTTTAAACCAAGGAAAATTTATCAACCTCCGACTAGTCATACCACGTTTTACAGTCTCCCTTATCTAGCTCCCGCTCCGCAAAATGCAGGTGTTCAAAAAAATCCGATTTTGAGAAAATCTATGTCAAGGCTAATGATGCTGTATTAAAGGAATATGCAAAATCAAGGCCAATGTTTACAAAACTAGATGACAAATTTAACGGAAATGCTTTCTAAGTTTGTAAATTCCAATACCGCTTTGACTTTGAGTTCATGTTCTCTTCCTAGTAATACAATTACTAACCCGAAGGAAGACTTGAAGGGGATTACTACCCGAAGCGATGTTGCTTATCAAGGACCTACGATTCCTGCCTCTTCTCCTAAAGAAGTGGAACGTAGAACCGAGGTGACAAAGGACACGGTTTTTCCTACTAATAACGGAATTACCAAAGACGTTCCAACTAGGTTGTCCCAGTTGAAAAACCAAAATCCGGTTTCCGAGCCTGGTTGTTGCTCCCGTTAGTGTCCCGATGCCTAACCCGAAACCGTCGATTCCTTATCCTTCAAGGCGAAATGATGAAAAGCGCCGTGAAAATGCTAACGAACAAAAAGAGAAATTCTACAAAATCTTTAAAGATATGAGTTTCGAAATTAGCTTCATGGATGCTTTGACTCTTATGCCCAAATTTGCTTCAACTCTTAAAGCCTTAATCAGAAATAAAGAAAAGCTTAGTGAGATGGCTAGAACCCCTTTGAACGAACATTGCTCGGCGGTCATACTTAACAAGTTACCCAAAAAACTTGGTGACCCCGGCAGATTCCTTATTCCATGTAAATTTCCCAGAATGGATGAGTGCTTAGCCTTGGCCGATCTTGGCGCGAGCATAAATCTCATGCCATTTTCCGTGTGGAAAAAGCTTAACCTTCCAAACCTGACTCCGACGTGCATGACACTAGAACTAGTGGACCGTTCGATCTCCCGACCGATCGGTATTGCTAAAGATGTCAACGTTAAAGTTGGTGTATTCCAGTTTCCAGCCGACTTCGTGGTCGTAGATTTTGAACCAGACCCTCGAGTACCTCTAATTCTCGGGAGGTGTTTTCTTAAGACCGGTCGTGCTTTGATAGACATGTACGAAGGTGAATTAACCCTTCGAGTAGACAATGAGGCCATTACTTACAATCTTGATCAAACTTCGAGATACTCGGTTAATTATAATGATATGACGGCGAACCGAATCGACGTTGTTGAATTAGCTTGTGAGGAGTATTCTCAGGAAGTTCTAGGATTTTCCGACGTGATCGCAAGTGGCAATCCCACTCCCGGATATGACCCGATAGTTTCAAATTCTTCTCCGACTCTCACTCCTTTCGGGGATAGTGATTTTCTACTTCTCGAAGAAGCTGATGCTTTTCTTGCTCTAGCCGACGATCCAACTTCACCGGAAGTTGATGAATCCTATTATGACCCAGAGGGGGACATTCTTATTCTCGAAGCACTCCTTAATAGTGATCCTTCACCTCCTCCGAACCAAGGAAATTATTTGCCAGAAATTAGAAAGGAACTTAAAATTTGTGAAGCTAAAACTGCCAAATCTTCAATTGATGAACCCTTTCCGAGGTCGAACTTAAGGATTACCGCCTCATCTGATAGCATTTTTAAGAAGACAAACAACATGTTTAGTCATATTTGCCAATAGTTGAGTATCGATGAAAAGGACCGATCTCATAAGGTTTAAAGTCCCGAAGCGAGCCATCGCTTGGGAAAAACTCTCCGACATAAGGGTATTAACCCGGAATTTTTGTTCATCATATAATTCTTATGGAAGTGGATACGAACCAGCGGTCCAAACATCAGAGAAGGTTAATCTAAAGTTCATGATGTCATTAAGAAAAAGAGGTTGAAAACTTCTTGACGATGGATTAAATCTACCCAATCTCGGTTTGTCCTTGGGATAAGCCACATGCACTATGTGCCAAAGAAAGGAGGATATAATGATGAAAATGAATTAGTACCAACTTGATAGTAACATGATGGAGAGTTTGTATTGGATTATGTAAGTTGAAACGAAGCCACCCAGAAAGAACACTTCCTTTGCGTTTATGGATCAAATGCCTCGTGAGAGACTCGCAGGAAATGAATACTATTGTTTCCTCGATGGTTTCTCGGGTTACTTTCAAATACCAATCGATCCGAAAGATCAGGAGAAGACCACATTCACCTGCCCATACGGAACGTTTGCTTACCGCCGCATGCCTTTCGGCTTATGCAATGCACCAGGCACGTTCCAGAGGTGTATGATGGCTATCTTCCATGATATGATTGAAAAGACGATGGAAGTTTTCATGGACGACTTTTCAGTTTTCAGAAATTCTTTCTCTACGTGCCTTTCCAATTTAGAAAAGATGCTTAAACGGTGTGAAGACACTAATTTGGCTCTAAATTGGGAAAAAAGCCATTTTATGGTGAAAGAAGGCATCGTTCTTGGACACAAAATTTCAAAGAAAGGAATAGAAGTCGACAAAGCCAAAATAGACGTCATTGCTAAATTACCTCACCCAACTACCGTCAAGGGTATTAGGAGTTTTCTCGGACATGCCGGTTTCTACCGTAGATTCATCAAGGACTTTTTAAAAATTTCTCGACCTATGACCCATCTCCTTGAGAAAAACACTCCTTTCATTTTCTCCGAAGATTGCATTCAAGCTTTTTAGATTTTAAAGAAAAAACTTACGGAAGCACCAATTCTGATTGCCCCCGACTAGGACCAGCCCTTTGAGCTTATGTGCGATGCAAGCGACTATGCCATAGGTGCGGTTCTGGGGAAACGAATTGAGAAACGCTTTAGGCCTATACATCCTGCAAGCAAAACAATGACTGAGGCAGAATCGAACTACACCACAACAGAAATGGAAATGTTAGCTGTGGTGTACGCCTTCAAAAAATTCCAGTCATACCTCATCATGAATAAAAGCATAGTGTATACGGATCATTCCGCCCTTAAGTACCTCTTTAATAAGAAAGACGCCAAGGCGCGATTGCTCCGGTGGGTTCTCCTCCTTCAAGAATTCGATTTTAAAGTAATTGATACGAAGGGAGCCGAGAACTACGCGGCCGATCATCTTTCCCGATTAGAAAACCCGTATGAAAATGTTCTCGATCCAAAGGAAATAAAC
>BQNB010063507.1:0-35656 GCA_026074375.1 Tanacetum coccineum | reverse complement strand
AAATTTTCAAATTTTTTTAGCACATAATCATTGATGATGAAGGCTGAGTTAATGCATTACACTACATTTCATACGCATTAACTCGCGTATTATGAAGACCCCTTGACTTTTGACCCTCGTTTTTACCTTATGGGATTTGAATGCGACTAATGACGAGGAGATTGTGGACTTAAGAAACTATTTGTTTTGTGTTTTTATTTAACAACAATTAAATGTGCATCACATGTCTTTATCCTACCCTATATCATGCTCCATCCTAACAGCTGGTTTTGTTCAAATGAGGGAGTGAGCAATCATACATGTCTCATCCGTCGTTACAAATGTGTATGTGAGGTTTTGTCGCCCTTGTTGGTGTAACGCTTTTGGTGAAAGATTGTTGAATGATCAAAATCCCGTAAGCCTTTGTGTTGTGTTAACCCATTTTCCATTTTGAACAGTTTCATCTAGACTCTAGTGGTGAAGCTTAGTATCCTGGCTAAGCTTATGATGGAATACCCGCCATGACTGAGCAGTTGAGTGATTACCAAAAATGGAACACATAGACTAGTGAGAGTATGAGTGTGATTCATTCTTCTTTTCGTGAGGTACACTGTTTAGAATTTTCAAGCATAAGTGATTTTTAAATTCATATCTTCCTGGATAACTAGGGAGATATCTTTTTGAGAATTATTTGAAAAGTTCTACTTAAGGGCAAGTGGAAGTCAAGTGGGGAGATATTTGATAACATCAAATATTTAATACTTTTTCATATCAAATTCTCTCGTTTATTGCCTTGCTTTATATCATTTTTATATGAATTCGATATTTATTTCAATTATTTTGTGAATTCAGGAACATTAAGGCTTTAGAACGAAAAATAGCTAAAAAGGACAAATTTAGTACCAATACTAATTTATTTAGTAAAGGTACTAAAATATTATGGAAGGCTACTATATTTCTACAAGATGTAGCCTACAGGCCAAATGAAGAATAGTACCACTACTATATTATTTAGTAGGGGTACTATATTTTTAATTATTAAATGATGCCGAATTGGAAGTTTAGAAGATGTTACGGCGTAACGACCCACTGGGTGACGCCGTAACCAAATATTTATCATGAAGATTTGGAAGATCAATTTATCTAATATGAAGATTTGGTGCTGATGAGGCTTTACGGCGTAACGTAATATATAGTTACGCCGTAATCGTTTATTATGGAAAAGATTTCAATTATTGGCTAAGGGTTACGGCGCAACGAGATTATTAGTTACGTCGTAACCAAAATATCTCTTAAAGTTGGAATGCCACGTCAAGAAGATTATGGAGTAACCAAGTATTCGGTTACGCCGTAAAATCAAAAAGACTATTATTGTATGAAAGTTATACAAAGTTTCACTTTTCACCCCAAACTCTAAAGACCAAAGTCGTACGAGTGCTAAAGTATTATACTATTATAAATAATGTAAGAATGAATTCACTTTGATTCATCCCATTCATGTCCAGTGGTGTAGCCGAATAACAAGAAAAGGAGAAAAGGTGTTCGTAGCTTAGGTGTAGGGCAAACCCTTTGGGGTTTGTCATGGCGTTCGACTAGGGGATCGAGAGCATTTAATTCGGCATAATTTGTAATCATACTTCAATTTATTATGGTCAATTTAATTCTATTATTATTTTAATTGAGCAGATCATGCGGTTTAATTTATTGATGTTATGTTATTATTTGTGCTTTATTATTTGTTCTTGGCTTTTAGTTATATAATTATCCTATGATTATTATGTTATGATCTCGTTGTTTTATCGTTTTCTTTATTAATTTATATAGTGCACTTTGAGATCCTTGGACTCCCTGTTAGGTTTTGATATAAGGTTGAGCGCGCACTAAAAATGTGTATCCGGTAAACCAACCCGTGCGCGCGTAACTGATTACAATAGACTGGCCAAAACTCGTAATTGTTCGACAGCGAAGAACCCTTCATTAATTCCCGTATCAAGAGAACGAGCTGGCAAGGAACCACTTGTTAGAATAAAAGTGTATCTTATAAGTTAAAATAAATCTTAATAAATGTATACAGAGAATATGTTAATTCTCCCTGCGAGTCCATTCCACTAAGTAGACATATGTTAGGTTTCAACTACTAAATTGGACCTAATGATTTTAGTCCCTATTTTAAGATTGCGACAAGACATTGCACTAGAGATCATAATAATTAATGTGTTCTTCCTTTCTAGTTGTTCACCACTATACCAATTCCCTTTTCGACCAACTAGGCTTACCACCAAAACAACTCCACAATAATACTCCATATCTGAAGAACCAATACACCATATTGATCAATACTCCATATCCAAATCTAATACTCCGTATTGGTTAATACGCCGTATCTAGATATGGTGTATCCAAACCAACTCAAGAAAATTATGGAATATTTTATTCGTGGAGCCCATGCCAAGCAACCTCGGTACGCCGTATTGAGTTCCAATACACCGTATCGAACAATTTTTAGAGTCTATAAATACCAAATCCTAAATACGATTTAGGGTATGCTTTTAACCACCAAGGTTAATTTTTAGAAGACAAAAAAGCCCAAAAGGTGCAGCAACACGCTTTAATCCACAGGGAAACCCATGTAATTCATATACTCTTGATAATCGTTCGATCTTTGGTATCATTCTTTTAACTCGGTTAGTTTACCTTATTTGATTTGATTATTATGTTTGTATTCATCACAATGTTATTGGCTGATACCTTTAGGTATTAGCCATATTTATGAAGATTTCAATGTTTGGTTTGTTTATCTTGATTACTTAATTTATAATTCGTTATTGATTATGTTTATCACATGATACTCATTTATGTGCTTTAATATGCATTCAATCTATGTCTAAGGATATCGCCTGTAGCTTAACTAGATATCAGATAGTGCCTTTGGTTTAGTGAACAAGTTAGACTAGCAGGTGACCTAGAAAGATTCTAACAAATAACGCTCCAATTCCCTTGGCTTAGTTTGGAAAGTGAACTACCACTTATATACCGTAAGCAGTAAGTTAGTAAAGTCCCAGTGAGCTAGAATCTAATAAGATCACCATTATTACCTTCTAAGATAGATTATAATCTATAAAAAGGATGCTTTAAGCAGATGCGTCTAATTGTGATAGAATTATCGTGTCTAGGTTTAGGAAGAAGTACCGCCTAAATCTAGGAATGATATGTCGGCTCAAGATAAGTAATCATTGCACTAATAAACAAACTTGTGTTTTAATTGGAATAAATATGGTTAATACGTTTCCCTTACATTAGGCTTCACTGCTTCTTTATCTTCTGTCTATAACCTTGTGTATGTTAATTGTCATCAAAACCTTAGGTTAGATACCCAAAACTGTGCCAGTCTCTTAGGCTGAAAACCCTCCTTTTTTGCATTCATTTTAGGTTTATCTTAGATAACTAAAATACTAATAGATTAGATATTAATGCTTTCGCTCTTAGTGATCGACACCCTACTTACCAACAAAGCTACATCTTGACCGGGTACACTACCTGTTAAACTTTTGTTTTTAGCTATAGTCAGCATAAAATAAATAGTAAAACTTGATATATAAAATAACACCTATACGACGACACATCAGGTGTCCTAGCATTCAGTAACTTAGTTGGACTTTTAAACCCATCCCTTTAGCAGACTTTATAAACAAGTCTCTAGCTAATCCATTCGTCAAGTGATGAGCTAAGTTTTGTTGTGACAGATACCATCCCATTTGTGATTAGCTCACGAATCATGTTATGTCTGACACCTAGGTGTCTAGACTTCCCATTGTACATCTGATTATAAGCCTTTGCCAATGTAGCAGCACTATCATAGCGGATATACATTGGTGCCATAGGTTTGGACCAAAATGCAATCTTAAAGAGCAAGTTTTTCAACCATTTAGCTTCTTTACCAGCAGCTACTAGAGCCACAAATTTAGATTCCATTGTTGAACAAGTAATGCAAGTTTGCTTCTTGGAAGCCCAGGAAATTGCACCACCACCAAGAAAGAATACCCAGCCACTGGTAGACAAATTGTCTTTAGTATTGCTGATCTATCTTGCATTAGTGTAACCTTCCACCACTGAAGGATAGCCAATACATATCAATCTATAGTCTATGGTCTTCTTTAAGTATTTTAGTACCCGCTGAATTGCTTGCCACTGCTGAGTACCTGGATTACTAGTATACTTGCTCAGTTTACCCACAACACATGCAATGTTAAGCCTTCTACAAGTCATGACATACATCAAGCAGCCAATCACCCTAGAATACTCAAGTTGGGAGACAGTCTGACCATTATTGGGCATCAACTTCTTACTTGTATCTATAGGAGTACTCACTGGAGTGCAATCAAAGTAATTGAATTTCTTTAGTACCTTTTCAATATAATGAGACCGAGAAATTGCTATATCATTACTTTCATGTTTAATCCTTATACCCAGGATAACATCAGCCTCCCCCATTTCCTTCATAGAGAACCTTTTATATCCATAGGAGCACTTACCGGAGTGCAATAAAGTAATTGAATTTCTTTAGTACCTTCTCAATACAATAAGACTGAGAAATTGCTATGTCATTACTTTTATGTTTAATCCTTATACCTAGGATACCATCAGCCTCCCCATGTCCTTTATAGAGAACCTTGATGACAAAATTCCTTTGTCAGATCAACCTGAACTTGGTCAGTGCCAAAGATCAGCATGTCATCAACATATAGACAAATGATGACTCCTTTACCAAAATCATCAAATTTGCTATATACAAATTTGTCAACTTGGTTAAGTAAATAACCATTAGACAAAACCACTTCATCAAACTATTGATGTCATTCCTTAGGTGCCTGATTTAGTCCATAAAGAGACTTAATTAGTTTACAAACCTTGTTTTCATTGACAGGCATGATAAAGCCCCAAGGTTGGTTCATATAAACCTCCTCTTCCAATTCACCATTCAAGAAAGATGTCTTCACATCCATCTGATGAATAATCATATTGTGAATTGATGCCATAGCAATTAATAGTCTTATGATACTGATATGTGCTATTGGTGCCTAAGTACCAAAGTAGTCTGTCCCTGAATTTTATCTAAAGCCCTGAATGGCCAACCTTGCCTTGAACATTTCAATAGTTCCATTTAACTTCAGCTTTCTTTAGAAGATCCATTTGCTATTGGAAATTTAGTTCAATTGTAAGGTTCAGTTCATACTGGTTAATGGGGATGGAGGTATGAAGTGTACACCTTGAGGTCACTAAACACCATGACTCAGATAATGGTTAAAAGGGAATTCATGTTTCTGATGAAGTTTAGAGGTCACGGATGAAGTTTAATGAGTTCATTCTTTAGTAATTCTGGACTAAAGAATGTTCATCAGAGGACTAATGGCTTGAGATTTGTAACTTAGCTTTGTATAACCATTGTTTCAAAATTGATCTACTCTCCACCCGACTAGGAATTTTTGATGTCATTGTTGGTATAGATTGGTTTTCATGCCGTCGAACCGTCATAGTTTTCTATGAGATGATAGTTCGCATTCCCCTACCAAATGGTAAAATACTTAAAATTCAAGGTGAAAGACCGAAAAAAGATCTGAAATCCTTATCGTGTATCAAGACTGACAAGAAGAACTATGGAGACATTCGTATTGTCCGTGACTTCCCTAAAGTATTTTCGAATGACTTTTCTAGAGATCCTCCTGTGCGTGAAATAGAATTTAGCATTGATCTGATCCCAAGTGCGTTGTTAGTTGTTATGTTTCTATACCAATTAGCCCCGTCAGACATATCAGAGTTGTCAAACCAACTAAAGGAGCTCTAAGAGAAGGGCTTTATTCGACCAAGTCATTCTCTATGGGGAGCACCTGTGCTACTTGTCAAGAAGAAAGATGATGCAATGAGAATGTGTAGTGACTATAGGGAACTGAATAAGCTGACTATAAAGAACCGTTACCCTCTTCCTATAATTGATGACATGTTTGACTAGTTGCTGGGCGAGTGTTGTTTCTCCAAAAAAGATCTCTGATCGGGATACCATCAGTTGAGAGTTCATGAAGCAGACATACCAAAAACCATGTTTAGAACTCGATATGGGGACTTTGAGTTCACGGTCATGCCGTTTGGGCTGACAAACACACCAGCAATATTTATGGACTTAATGAACTGCGTATGCAAGCCGTATTTGGACAAGTTTGTAATCGTGTTCATCGATGACATCCTAATCTACTCAAAATCAAAAGAAGAACATGAAGTCCATCTGAAGACGATTATAGACCTACTCAAGAAAGAAAAGTTGTACGCTAAATTTTCTAAGTGTGAATCTTGGTTGAAAGAAGTCCAGTTCCTAGGTCACGTGGTTAACCAGGATGGTATCCACGTGGATTCTAGCAAAGTTGGGTCGGTCAAGCACTAGAAGACCCCTGAATCACCAACGAAGATCTGTTCATTTTTAGGATTGGCGGGTTACTACCAAAGATTTATCGAGAATTTCTCCAAGTTCGCCAAGCCTCTTACCCTGTTAACTCAAAAGTATAAAGCATATGTGTAGGGAGATAAGCAAGAAGAATCCTTCCATATTTTGAAGGAGAAATTATGTAATGCTCTGTTCTTAGCACTTCTTGACGGACCAAACGACTTTGTGGTATATTGTGATGCATCAAACCAAGGGTTTGGGTGTGCTGATGTAGCGATGCAAGGTGATTGCCTATGCGTCGAGACAGTTAAAGATCCATGAGAAGAACTATACTACCTACGACCTGGAATTGGGTGCGGTAGTGTTTGCCCTTAAAATCTGGAGACATTATCTTTATGAGACAAAAAGTGTTTTATACACTGATCATAAGAGTCTTCAGTACATCTTCAATCAGAAGGAATTGAATATACGCCAAAGGTGGTGGATCGAACTACTCAGTGACTACGAATGTGAGATCAAATACCATCTGGGCAAAGCTAATGTTATGGCAGATGCTTTGAGTAGAAAAGAAAGACTCAAACTAAGGCGAGTGCTTGCTATGAGTATTACTATCCATTATGGACTTAAGACTCATATTCTGGAGGAACAAGTCGAGGTATTCAAGGATCTCAAGGCCCCAGCTAACTGTCTGAGAGGATTGGAAACATACTTTGAACAACGGGATGATGGTGGATTTACTTCTTTAACCATATTTAGATTCCATTAGTTCGTAGTGTAAGGAAATTGATTATGGATGAAGCTCACACTTCTAGGTATTCAGCACTTCTGTGGGCGGATAAGATATACTATGATTTAAGGGATTTGTATTGGTGGCCTAGTATGAAGAGAGACATTACAGATTATGTTAGCAAGTGTCTTACGTGCTCTAAGGTTAAAGCTGAATGGAAATGGACTTAGTCATGAAGTTACCAAGAAGTAGTTACAGATATGATATGATTTGGGTCATTGTGGATAGATTGACCAAGTCAGCTCACTTCTTACCTATTCGTGAAGACTACAAAATAGTGAAGTTAGCAAGGATTTATATCAATGAGATTGTAGCAATACATGGAGTGCCAGTGTCAATCATTTCAGACCGTGATGGTCGATTTGCGTCGCACTTTTGGCAAGCTCTTCAGAAGGCGTTGGGTATAAGGCTAGACATGAGTACGGCTTACCACCCTTAGATAGATGGTCAGAGTGAGCGTACAATTCAGACACTGGAGGATACGCTACGAGCATGTGTCATGGATTTTTGGGGAAGTTAGGATACTCACCTCCTGTTGGTCAAATTTTCTTATAACAATAGTTACCACAAGAGCGTTAAATGTTTACCTTTTGAGGCACTGTATGGACAAAAATGTAGATCACTCGTGATATGGGTAGAATTCGGTGAAAGTCAGTTGATTGGACCATAAATTATGTAGGAGACTACTAAAAAGATCGTGCAGATTAAGGAAAGGTTGAAAATGACAAGGAGTCGCCAGAAAAGCTATGATGATAAGAGGCGTAAACCTCTTGAATTCAAAGTAGGGAACCATGTGTTACTAAAGGTATCTCCATGGAAGGGAGTGGTTTGTTTTGGTAAAAAGGGAAAACTGGCACCACGTTATATGGGACCATTTAAAATCATAGAATGAGTTTGACCGGTAGATTATCGGTTAAGGTTACTATAACACCCCCATTTTTACATATAGCAGCGGAAGCTAATCTGGGGTATTACTTCATAGTACAACATTCATAATCATAGAAAATGACTCAAAAGAGACGTTTTGGAAAATGTAATTATCATTCATTAAATCAGAGTTTTACAAAATGCCATTAATAGGAAACAGGTTCCAGAATCTAAAGAAAATGTAATTAGGTTGAATGATAACAATTTAGCTATCTTCAAATCTAGTGCCACTCCAAGCCCATGCCATAAGTTGCTTAATTGCCTGAGATAAAACATGCTAAAAAGTCAACACAAAGGTTGAGTGATATTCATAGGTTTAAGTTAAATAATTTGAATGCAAATTCGATATTGGGTTACGTTGTTATACACCAGTTAAAAAACAAATATTATTGCCATTAGCTCATGAATCCGAAGCATTGGGATATATTTGATACGTTATATCCCCAACGGGTGCGTTTGCCAAAACACTCGCAGTTATATTCTAATGGTGTGCAATTGGTTACCAGTATAACTGGGTTTACCAACGGGGAGTCCAACCCAAATAGATCTATTCACAACATTCGCACTCACTCCGTAGAGTAATTAACGGTTCATGATATTGGGGACTTAAAGGCAAAATAGTTACTTAGGCAATAATAAATTAGGATAGCATACAGAAATAATTGCATTCATGGTTTAAGCATGTATCCCCCTTGCGGGTTTATTAAATATTTAAAAGATTGAAATGCCAGGCTATAAACTCACATTAACAGTATAGGGAAATTTGATTGATAGCAAAGGTACATGGAATGAAAGTAACGGCTTCGTCGCACGCAACCTGGGGTAATATGTCAAGTTTTAGTTTGATTGTTATGTTTCAAATCTTTATAAAGTATAATGTATATCTTTGATTGAATTATTATGGAGTATTGTATCACCGTTCGGGCCATCATAATTCAGAAGTCATTCAGTAAACGTTTGAGGAGCTAGGGCACTTTAAATCGTAAACCCAACAACTTTGTCAAAATGTAATACCAAGATGAAACCCCTTAATATGAAGCTCCCTAGTATTGTGATACGATATAGATTCAGAACAGGATAGTTATAACATAATCGGTTTTAAGCATTTTGTTCAATATCTGGAAATGATAAGCACGACAAGCGTTAATTAAAGTTATGTTTTATAATGTTTTGTGCATGTTTTTATACTTTTTCAAAATGTTACATTTTAGAACCTTAAGAATGAAAAATGGCAAAATATACCCTTGGAGTTTGCACTTTTACGAGTTTGGTGTTTCAAGTTTAAAAGATGTACAAAGTAAACCTTGCACTTTGGAAAGTGACATAATAGACCATTATAGTTATAACTTTGATAAAATGACATTTTTAGTCTTTTAGTTATAAGTTTTAGAAAGTTACGATATATACCCCTTGCATGGAATACTTTTGCAAAACAAGTCTAAATGACCATGCAAGATTATTTTAACATTCCAAAACATATTTGCAGGTTATAGCTTATTAATATAAGCTAAAATATGAAGATTTAACATAACAAAAGTTCAAAATAACGATTCATTAAGCTAGAAATCAAAACGGGTCAAATTAGGGTTTTAAAATGAAAACGCGTGGGTTTTAAGTTCAAAATATTTCAAGACTTATTAAAGCACTTATTATAATGTTAGATAAGCTTATTAGGATAGATTATAACAATAGTTTACAAGTTTAGCTTATAGATTAAGCAAAAACATGAAATTAGGGTTTCATGAGCTCGGTTTAGATCAAAAAGGTAAAACATATATGTTTTTGAGTTCAAAGCTTTTAACCATAGTTTTAGCAAGATCATATGAACATTATAAGGGTAGGAAAATAGAATGTGAGCTTATGGAACCTGGTTTTGAGCTTATAGCTTGAAAACGGGTCGAAATCGTTTTTTTTTTTTTATTTTTTTTTTTTTTTTTTTTTTTTTTTATTTTTTTTTTTATTTTTTTTATTTTTTTTTTTTTTTTTTTTATTTTTTTTTTTTTTGTGTTTTATTTTTTTTTTTTTTTTTTTTTTTTTTTTGATTTAAATTTTTTTTTTTTTTTTTATTTTTTTTTTACTTTTTTTTTTTTTTATCATTTATTTTTTTTTATTAAAATTTTTTTTTTTTTTTTTTTTTTTATTTTTTTTTGTTTTTTTTTTTATTTTTTTCTATTATTTTATTTTTATTTTTTTTTTTTTTTTTTTTTTTTTCTTTTTTTATTTTATTAACAGCAATGAGTTTACAAGTAGCTGATAGATTAAGCAAAAACATGAAATTAGGTTCTATGCAGCTCTGGTTTGGATCAAAAAGGTAAAAAACACATATGTTTTGAGTTCAAACTTTTAAACAATAGTTTAAGATGAACATATGAACTTATAACGGTGTATGAAAACAGAATGTGAGCTTATGGAACCTAGTTTTGAGCTTATAGCTTGGAAACTGGTCGAAATCAAGACTTTTAGCTTCGTACCCCTAGAATAACAGCTCCGGGGCTTCTTTTCTGGATTTCTTTGCTTCACTTTTAGTCTTGGGACTTCTATTGATCTTATAATTCTGCTATGGAAGTATTAGAACTTCATTTGTGTGTAAGAGAGAAGTCATGGGGGATGGTTGGAAATGGGGTGTATGTTTTGACTTATATAGGCCTCAAGGACCCTTAAAGGCCAAGAAAACTTGGTGAAAAAGGTTTAGGATCTGAGATAGATGATTCATGAAGGCTAGGGATGACAAGGAGAAGCTATGGTATGAGTTAGCAAGGCTAGAAACTAGCTTTGATGTGTTGTTGGGTCCTTGTGATGCTGTGGCTAAAAAAGGGAAAAAAGGAGCTGTCAAAGCCTCCTTAGTGACCAAGAAATGAAACAAGATGCTTGTAATCAGCTTGTAGATGAAGTAGGTTGGTCATGGAGGTGTGTGGTTGCTTGGTTGGTTTTCTAATGGGCTTATTCGGAGGAAAAAGGATAGTGTTAGAGTTCAAAACTTGCTCGGGTTGGTTTTTGTTTTGGATTCAATATTGCATGTTGTTACTATGGTGTTATGAGGTTAGATTATGATTATTTAAGTTCTTCGTAGTTTGTTAAGTGTTTATAACTTAATTTGATTAATGGTTTAGGTTAATAACGGGTAAAAATAGAAAGAAACGGGTCATGGTTTAGAAACTAGCTCGGTTTTAGGGTTTCTTGGTTTTGAATTAGTTTTTGAATTTAAAAATGAGTCTAACGTGATTGACTCACATAGAGGGAAAATGTTTTAAAAAGTTAAAGCATTTTTCTTGTTTGTACATTGTACTTAATAGTTTGTCATGATTGTTGGAAAACGGAGGTTTAAACAGCTTATTTTAGATGTTATGCTTTAATGACTTGTTTCATTGTGCTTTTAAGGACTTATACATTGATCTTGAAAAGTAGTTTTATAATTTCAACATGAGATGTTATACATTTCTTGTAAATATGCTTTAGTAGCTTGTGCTATCACTTTAGATATTAACTTTACATGGAATTAGGGTTTTAAAGGTATACGATAATGGTTTAAAGCCTGTCTTGATATAACGTTGCAAATGGTACATTATATGAGTAATGTACTTTGTAAAAATGATTTTAAGATATTGACTTGACATATTATGATGTTTTCTTGCTATTATGAAAGATAGGATTTCCATAGGTAGGTTGCGCGAGCTGTGTTAACTTTTAGCTTATTGCAAGTTTGCGTTGCATATTGAGATATTAGTAATGTAAGTAATGTAATAAAGCGAAAAAATTCCCTGAAAAAGGTGGTTCATATATAATAGATAGATAGTACATTCCATCTAACTTAATAGATGGATATTTACATTGATGAAAATTTGGGGGTTGTTATATAAAGGAATAACATCAATTGCTAGTTCCTTTTCATTAGGAACAACTTCCATGAGACTTTGAAGTTCTAATGTTTCTTTATCCTTATCCACTTTAGCTGTTTCTTGAACATCATCTACTTTTTGCTTTTTAGTGACCTCTTGTTCTAGCTCAGTGCCCGTTCTCTTAGAACTACCCTCCACCAACTCTGTATCCATCTCTACAAATGTGTTTACCCTTTTCATAGCTTTGTCAAATAACTTCTGAATTTCATCAAAGCTTTTGTTCTTTAATTGATTCTGCTTGTATCCAGCCATGTTTTTCAGATAGGTAGACATTGTATTTCTCTTTTGAGCTTTAGTTGGCTGTTTGTTCCTCTTTTCTTGAGCTCTCAATACTGCAAAGTGTTTCTTTCTTGATTCTAAGAGTTGTACAAACAACTTTGATTTCTCTTTAATACTCAACTTCTCTTGTTCTTGTGTTTGCAATTGTTGAGCCATTTGATAATCAGCATCCATCATTGCTTGCACATTATGCCATTCTTTAATCAAAGCTATATTGCCTTCTTCTTCTCTTAGTCTTGCAAGCCTATCTTCTTCTTCTTCTAATTCAGCTTGCATTTGAGCTTGAAGTCTTTGAGCAACTTGTTCATCAAAACTGATTTGATCTTTCTTTTTCATCTTTGCAGGTTCTTCTACCATTATACTTTTACCCTTGTCATTTTGAGAAATTGTTGTTGTTGTTGTTGTTGATTTCCCTAGCTCTCTAAAAGCAATCCCTTTAGCTTTGGGTTGTATAATAACATAAAAAAAAAAGGTGTTTGTTGTTGTTTTACCTTCCTCTGGGTTCTTTGTATTTACAACTTTATATCCTGGTTTTTGCACTCTTCAATTCTGTCTGTTTAGTGCTTAAGACTAAAAGTAATCTCCACATCTGGTCTTTATACACTAATTGTGCAGCACTAACTAGAATTATACTAGCAGTACTAACTATTATAGCATCAACATTAACTGTTTCTTTAGCAGCACTACCATCTTAGTCTTTCCTTAACATTTTTAACAACATCAACAATCACCTCATCACCATCTAAGTCATGTACTCCAAACAAATCTGTATCAGCATCAAAATGAGTACTTTCCAAGGTAATCCTGCATCAGCATCAATATCAGCTATCCTCCCCTGTTTAGATGCATCTGCTTCACCTAAATCCTCTTTATCAGGGGATTTCACTCTTCAAGATAAAATGTCAATCCTTGTATAATCTTTTAAGCCCATAAGTTCTTGACTTATTCCTCCTCTCTAGCTTCTTGACTCTCCTCTTTAAACTTTTAATCTCATTAGCTTGAGTGGTCTTTGTAGTCTCTAAATCAAGAACCCTTTGTTGTAACTTGGCACAAATTTCCATCAATTCCATTAGTTTCATACTATCCTCACCACTTCAAAGTATGTTACCTCTTGCGAGCAGTGGGTCATTGGAAATTTTAGATACATTCTCAGACCTAGTATGAGCAATGGTATCCCTTAGTGGTTTTCTAGCCACCATGGGGACCACTCCACACCTGAAGAATTTCCTGTGATACGTCGTCTAATTGATTATCAGTACCTGTTTTGAGAATAGTTCATTAGGTGTTGCCTTGGATTGGGTCTTAATGATGTCACCACTGTCCTGTTCTGCTTCTAAGCTAGAAGCAGTAGTGGCAGCCTTGACTAAACTGTCATTCATCTCCTCATTGACAGCTTCATCTGCAACATTGTCTATAGAACCACTAGGCTGAGAAACCTCATTGTTCTTTTTCTTAGGCTTCTTAGGTTTGTGGGTCTTTTTAGGTTTAGAGGTTGATGGTTGAGTAATGGTGGGTGCGTGTTGGGGATTAGTGGCAATTACTGAACCTTCACCCTGTTCTTGTTGATTTTGTACCACCATTGTTGGAAACCAAGGTGTTATTCTTCCAGAAAAGTCCTTTCCTACCCTTCTCTTATTTCCAAGATCTTCTTAGTGTGAGCAGGTGGTTACATGTAAAGTCTCTTTTTGAGTTGACATATCATTAAGTTGTTGATTCCAATATACTTGTACTAAACCTTTGGATACATTAAAAAGTGTCCACCATTATCTAAGTGCTTACCATACTTTCAAAAAATATCTTGTAAAAGTTAAACTTCTGGTTTTGTTGCTAAGATATCGCCCAAAAGCCTCTAGTTGCTACTTAAAGTCATATCCCTCTGCAGTTGTTTTAGGACTTTGCATTGTAAAATCATTGAACTGAGGAATTTACATTATGGGGAAAAGAAATTCCTTATAGAAAGTAAGCTTTTGTGGAAATTTTCTCCTTACACCAATTAGTGTGTAAGCTATTCTAAAGATGGGGTATCTTTTGTGATAGACAAATCAACTCTTTCAGCATCTTCCAGTTGGAGATCTCTTTTCATAAGTTGTTTATTCTGTTATGATTACTATCTTTCCATCCATAGGGCATGTAATTGCATTCTCCATTGTGAAAGTTTTTGTTAGCAGTAGCCCAGGAATTCCTCTATGCATGGAAGTTATAGATTGTAGGTTGATCGTTTATAAAAGCTTATCTGATAGGGCTGCATTCAGAAAATCAACAATTTCCTCAAACCCAGCACTTTCAGTGGGTTTCTCCAAAAACACGACCATGTTTTGGTTATCTTTGGAAGACTTTAGATTCGACATTGTGTTGAGTTATGTTAATGGATGATGAAATTGAGTTGGGGTTTATGATTAGAGAGTATTTGAAAGAGTGAAATTGATTAAATGATTGATTGAAACCCTCAATGATAGCAATTTATAAAAGTACCCTCAACAACATTAATTTTCAACTGGCAGCATTAAGTTATGCCTAGCAGCATTAACTTTCAACTAGCAGTAGTAAGTAACCCAACAGTAGTAACTCAACAGTAAGTTATGCCTAGCAGCATTAACTTTCACCCAACAGTAGGAAGTTATGCCTAGCAGCATTAACTTTGAGTCAACGGCATTAACTCTAATTCCATTCTAAATAATTTTTGTATCATTAATTTAACTTTTTGGCCCACAAAAACTCTCTATCTGTTTTTGATTTTAGCTCACAATTCTCTCTGTCTGTTTTTGCTTTCTCTTAATTTTTTTTACTCATAATTCTCTTTGTCTATTTTTGCTTTCTCTCAATTCTTTTTAGCTTACCAAATTACTCTGTCTGTTTTTACACTGCTCTTCCATCTTCAATCCAACATACTTTTTTGCTTTTCCTACAAAATGTTATTCCAAAAACCAAAGAACAATACAAGCATAGCAATTTTCTCAAACTATCCAGTTGATACTTCTATATCCAACTATATTAAGTTAACTAACAGCTAAAACTCAGCTGTATTACAGTATAAACTAATAGCTTAATTATACTTATACAGCAGAATCATTATAGAATAACATGAATAATCAGTACTAATTCTTACACAAAAACTCTAACAAATAGCATAAAAGGATAAAAGACTTTTAAGGATTTAGCATTCCAATACTAGCAATCAAATATTGAAATCTACTTACATCAAAAGCTTTTGTAAGAAAATTGAAACATTCTTGTCAGTATAGATTTTGACCATTTGATTGAATCAATTTCTTATCATTGCAATCTCTAATAAAATGGTGTCTAATTCTATAGCTTTGTTTTTGAATGAATAACAGGATTTTATTTAGAGCAGAAATAGTGTACTGTTATTGTCAATAATGATCTGGGTATGCATTAAAATTATACCCAATCAATCATTGTAGTTGATTCTGAATCCAATAGCACTTGTCCACAAAACCTTAAAGTTAGCAACATATTCAGCTTTCTGTTGTGGAATTTTGCAGCATTAGTTCTTTTTGTTTTTTTATATTTCTTGCAGTGCCATGAGATCAATCTACACCCAAGGAATTGATAACCTCCTGTGTTCAAATTTATATCCAGCTTTGCGCCTTTGCATAATCTCACTTTCTAGTGTATGCTACCTCAAATCAAAAGGAGAATCTTTTGGATGCTAAAGGCCTATTTCTTGGTTGATTTTAAGTACCAAAAAAATTGTCATTTTCCAGCCATGAAGATGTGAACATTTTAGGTATTGTGACTTTGGTTATCTATGCATCAGGCACATAATCAAACTAATGTTAGGCCTTGAAGAAGTCAGGTACATCAATGAACCAATCATTGACCTATATAAATGAACATCCATTTCTTCCCCATCCTTCAGCCTTTAAGAAAAGGCATTTGTCGTTTCCATATGTTGTGATTGCTATTCTTGACATCTGTAATACTAAATTTCTTCAAAATCTTAGTCACATACTTGTCTTGACTAATAAAAATCTCATCCTTCTTCTGTTTTACTTGCAGTCATAAGAAGAATGTGAGTTCACTCATAGAACTCATTTGAAACTTCTCATGCATCAATTTTTCAAATGCATTACATAATGACTTCTTTGTAGAGCCAAAAATGATATCATCTATATACACTTGAACTAATAGATTATCACCTTTGTCCCTTTTCTTGATATAACAAAGTCTTTTTATCTTTCTCTCTGAAACCCATTGTCTAACAATAAGTTGACAAGGTTTCTACCAAAACTCTGGGTGATGCTGTCTATAAAGTTCTTTTCTTACTTTGTCTACTTTTGTCAGAGGGAAGTCTGGTCGTTCAAATCTATGGTTGACGCAAACATATACTTCCTTCTTCAATCTTACCATAAAGAAAAAACACTTTTTTACACCATCTAGTACCCAGAGAAGTCTTTAAATGAGGCATAGGATAAAAATAGCCTAATTTTTCAGTTCTTGCAAAGGGCAAAGACTTCTTCATAGTCAATCCCTTCTCTTGTATGGTACCTTGAGCAACCATCTTGCATATATTTTTAATCATAATTCCTCTTTCATCCTTTTATTCTGTGAAGACCCATTTAGTACTTTAACCGGCCCCATTTTCCATTAGGTAACTCTACGAAAGTCCATAACTTTCTTGTAAACTTGAATTGTAAAAGCATATTCCCCGTTATTAGCTCTATCCAGCTTGGATCCTTCAATGCATAAATTACCCTTTTTGGGTTCTTCTTTGTGATAGTAAGGTCAAGCAAACAAGCAGTTTTGAAGGTCTTATGGTTTGTTCTTTTGTTTTTTAAGTGTGTTTGTGAGATGTACGCCGAAACAAACCCATTTTCCTCTAACTTCTTTTTTCATCTATCTGTCTTGAGTAGATGATTGCAGATCTCAATGAATGATTAGAGGATGTGCTTTATGTGTTTTCTTGTAGTCGTAACAGGACTGACTTGGAAGTATGTATCCAAATTGTTCATGTCAGCCCCTGAATTATCATCTCAGCATCACTAAATCTGCCAATTTCTTCCTATTCAAGCATAGTTTGGGATCAATTCTCTGCACTTCCAATAACTATTTTTCATAAAAAAACCACAACATTAAATCCATCTGTGTCAGCACGCGTTTAATAGTATAATCTAACAAATATTAATATATGTATTGTTAATTTGTTATCATCATCTTCTTTTTCTTCTTATGAATCTTCACTTTCATGCCTCTTTATTGGATCATCAACTTTCTTTTCCTGGGATTTTCAGTAAACTTTCTTTTTCACTCATCTCCTTGGTGTTTTGAATCCAGTTTCAGAGAGAAACATTTTGAAACTTTGAGAGAATGGATAGTTTGATTCAGCAGTCCATAATGGTAGCAGAATGTATGTCTTTGCAAGGTTAGCTGTCTCCATTACTAGCTTTATCTGCTTCATCGCATGCTTTTAGCTGCATTACCATCTAGACTAATTTCTACAACATCTGGCCTTATAATTCAATTACTATGTTAGTGCATCAATATCAAAAAGCTAAATTTGGTCCACTTCCGGCTATATTTAGGTGTTTTCTCACTAAATGGACATCAGGTTCTCTTTTAACTATCCTAATTTCTTTTGTTGAATACTCTAAATGCTGTACTAGTGATTGAGTACCCATAACAGAATCCTCATCAGCTTACCATCAAACTTGCTCTAAGTCATCTTTGGTATTGAGACATTGTAACAGGGAACACCCAATGTCTTATAAACCTTATTAGCTGGTTTTCTAACAAGAAAAAGTTCATATGGGTCTTTGTTATGAGGCTTTGTTACTAATACCTCATTTTGCTCTAGCAAGAGGTATTAACTGCTTTAGCCCCAAAAAAGTAGTAGGTGTTAGAATCAGTGCGCATGTGTCCTAGCAGCTAATTTAGTGTTATTTTTTTCCTCTCTGCCTTCCATTTTGTGAGGAGTTCTAGCTACATAAATTCTCTCGCTTAAATCTTTTTATCACATAACTGGTTCATTCTCCTTATTCTTAAACTCAGGTTACATTGTCACACTCTAATTATCTTAACCTTTTGATCTATTAGATTTTCTTACTCTAGTTATAAAGGACTTATGAAATGCCACTAGTCTCATCCTTTGTAGCTCTGAAAGAATAACCCAAGTTTTTCCTATTGTAAATAATCTGTGACACAGGCAATACATCTTTTTCATTAACCTTTTTACAAATGTTAGACCAAACAAATCCATGTGTAACATATATAAAGGTTGGGTGATTAAACTTACTGTTTTTTACTTACAAGAAGCTTTATGTTGCCTTCCCTTTTAACAAAGCAACTACAAGGTTTGATAGTAATATCAAAAGTAGTTTTAAGGTAAACCTCTTACAAGATCCCGTTTAACCAACGTTTTATTCATAGAATTTTTAAATTTTTTGTCAATCCTTCTAGCTAAGGTTAGAATTCATCAGATGTGATATTTTCAAAGAGACAAGTTAGACCTCCTTTGGGAACAATATTCCTTAAATCAACACTATACATATTTTCCTTTCTAGGAACTTTAGGTAAACATGACTTTCATCAGTTAACTTAAAGTTTAGAGATAAAACTATGCTATTTTGGGGGGTGTGCGGGGGGCAGTGGTGTATTCAGTGTCAGTAAATGAGAACACTATTTCTTTTTTGTACACTATTTGTGAGATACATAAAAGAGGTTAAACTTTACTCTTCTTACAAACATATACACATTCTCAAATCTAATATGAGACCAGTTTTTTTAGTTCTCGCCCTAGTTTTGATTTGTTACCTCTGCCTGTAATTTCCCTCCTTTGGGGTACCTCCAAAAGGCATAACATATCCTCCGATTCATTTCTTTAAAAGTCAGTAATATTAGGACATCGTTCCAGTTCATGTGCCTTGAGGCATCCACTATCAATCACTCCTTTTTCCTGCAATTCTAATCTATGGACTTGCCTGCTCCCTGCATCATAAAGGTAAGAAAATTAGTCTCTTTGGGGACCAAACCATCATGACTTGGATTATGCTAGTGCATCATTATAATCAAAACTTTTTAAATGTCATTAATGCACTGTTGTGTTTGGAAACATGGTCTAAAACTTTTTGCTTAGGTCTCCAAACCCAACAAGTTGAGGCCTTAACAACATTAACTTGATTTCCATTAACAGCATTGAGTACCGCTTGTATGCCTAGGCAGGATGAACATTGTTTATCCCGAAGTGTATTACTCTCAATGATTTAAATTTATTGTTTTTAGATGTTTGATTTTCGTTTGAAGTTGGCAGTCTCTGCTTATCTGGTGATAATCTTGGTTGGGTGTTTTTTTAGATGTGTTGTTTTGGGGATTTTTTAATATATGTATTTTAATATTTAATGTCTAAAAAATTGCTATTAACAATCATTAATAATTCAATCTATGTTAACCTTGAAGAAACAATATAATTAATAATTACACACTAAATCAAAAATCTTAGTTTCTGCATAATAAACTCAACAAAAATAAAATTTTATAATCGTATTCTAAATTCAATATTAGTATAATCAATTTTAATAGAGTAATATATTATACAGCATTAACATTATTTCCCTTAACAGCATTAACTACTGCTTTTGGCCTAGCAGCATTAACTACTGCTTTTGACCTAGCAGCATTAATATCCTTAACAGTATTAACCCTTTGATTAAAATTACAGTTTTTAAATGTTGTATTCTTATGAATAGGCCTCTTAATAGTTGAATGTGTTGTTTTAGAAAGATTTGTCATTGGTCTAGCATTATTTATTGTTATTTTTGAGTGAGCAGTATTAACTTATAAAGTGATACTTGACCAGACTTCATTAGTACTGCTCTTGGAATCGTGTTCTTTTTAGGGCAGGGGTGAGTGTTTTTGGCAAAATTCTAATGATTAACCCTTTTAGCATTGTTCCAAATATGTTTTATATTTTGAAATTGTTTTTGATTCACCTTTTTACAATTTACCTGCAAGTGATCAAAACTTCCACATACATAACAAGCTTTGTTAAACATCTTAAAATTACTTCCTAGTCTTTGAGACATCATATTATTCTAGTTTCTTTGATTGCCTCTAGGAGTATAAGTGTTTTGCCTAAGTTGTTCAACCTATTTAGCAGTTTTTCCTTTAGGTTTAACAAACTCTATCTTAGCAAAACTAGGCTTAACTGTTTTCTTTTCAATCTTAGCCTGAGGCACATCTTCTTCCTCACTTTCAGACACCCAATCATCAATAATTAGAGCACCATTATTCTTCCTAACTGCTTTAGGATTTACTTCACTATCCTTAGCTTCACTGTTCTCAATTATAGGCTTAATAACTATAGGCTCACTTGTAAATTCTTCTAAACCAGAGAATGACAAATCAGGTTTTGGAGGCATAAAGTTTCTTGTATAGGGAGGTGGAACAACATTATACCTTAAACCTGTTTTGCCCTTATCAACTATCTGACAGTCTATTAATTTGCTTAAGTTTTTAGATGAATTTTCAAAATTTTCTACTGTTAGCTGAATTTCATCCTTTTGTTTTTGAGCCAGTTCTAACTTCCTTCTAAGCTCCGTATTAGATACTTCTCTTAAATAAATTTCACGTTTTAAGACCTTGATATCTTCTTCATAAACATACTCATTTTTCTTATAGACTAGAAGTCTTGCTTCTACAGACTCTAAACCTGTTTTATAAGCAATAACATTTAACTTAGATCTCATTAAGTCTTTTAACAGTTGTTCATTTTGTTCTTTAATAATTTTAACATTTTCCAAACAAGATGATGAACAGTTTGAATCAGTAAATACCTTAACGTTAGAACTTGTAGAAGAGTAAGCCATGAGTGTAAAGTTAGTTGGACCTTCTTCTGCTTGATCACTCCAATCATAACTAGAACCATCACAAGACACCAAAGCATTAGAAGTACTCCACTGGCACAACCCTTCTTGTGTTCTCCCTATTCCTATTTTCTTGGTTCCTTGGAGCCCTGCACTCCCTTGCAAAGTGTCCCCTTTTGTGCCCTGCACTCCCTTACCATTAACAGTAAGGTTTCTTCTAGTGTTCTTTAAGAATCTCCTTGCCCTCATTGTTAGCATAGCCATCTGCCACCATAAATCCATCTCTTCTAAATCATCAAGATTAATTTGTTGCAAGTCCTCATTATCAAGTTGTGGACTGTGTGGTTGACTTACAAAGAAAGCATAGATAACAACATCACTTAAGTTATCAATTGTTGTTGAGTTAACAGCAGTAGCTTGAGTGCTAGCACTTGTAGCACCATGAGCAGTTGTTGATCCCACTTGAATAGATCTTGCTTAGCATGTAAAAGGCTTAGTTGTATTGAATAAATCCAAGACAACTATGGTAGAAACTTTAATTGAATATATCAAAGACTATGCGGAATCTAGTCTATGATACTAAGAAGAATAAGTAATAAAATAGTAACAAACAAGATTGTATAATACCAAACTTTAAGCCTCAATATATTAATACGAACACTCTTGATAGTGTTAGGGTTATACAAAACCTTGAAGCTACAAATAACACTTTTCTAGATATTTGAATTGATACGATTTTTCGTACATCAAACTCTATACCCTAGGACCTCCTTTTATACACCAAGGAGTCCTAACAGGCTTACAATATTTTCCTAAGTTATCATGATCTTCTAAAAAAATAACTTATACGTATCTTTTACAAAAATATCTCATACTTATCCTGTAAGTAATCTTGATAAGCAATCTTCATCTTTATCCTTTCTATTATCTTTATCCTTTTGATAGTAGAAAATAAGTCTTTGATCTCGTCTCTGTCAGCATAATCCTTCCAGCAGTAGTAATAACTCAGTAGTTGTAACTGAGCAGCAGTAACTCTAAGAATTTCTTGAAGTCTTTTAATCCCAAGTTTCTTCATTAAAAGTCTTCACCATCACCAGGAGGATGCATTCAAACACTTCCAGGATTTTTGCACTGTTTTGTCATGAGTTTTAAAAGTTGATAGCACATCTCATTCCACTGGTCAGTTTGAAGCTTCTTGTTGAGCATTTTTGTGATTGTTACAGGTGTGAGTGGATACTTTTTCTCTACCAGCATAAAGATATGCATATTCTGAAATCTCACAAAATGAACTCCACTTGAAGAAAATAGCTTCCAAACTGTCACATTGTATCCTTGTAGATTTCTCCATACTTCACTTTCCACATCTGGTTCAAACATCACCTTTAGATCTCCCCACAACACTCTCTCATAATCCTCCTTTGGCCTTCTTAACCCATGCTTTGCTTTGACCAACTTCCAGAGAGGTTCTGTTAGGATCATTAAAAGTGTCGATTATGTGATTTTGTGTTATTTAGTTATTAGTCTTTCTTTTGTTAATGTCAATGTAGTTTGTAATAAGGTGTATTATGCTAAAAGAATGAAATAGCATAATTACCAAAGTCTAAGGACTAGAAGTGTTAAGTTAGGAAAATAAAGGAAGGAAGCTCTATACTCACTATAATACCCCTCTATTCTTCATTAGGAGGGGCGATGCTTTTGTAAAATAAATCTTCCATTTTCCTCCATTTTTTAATTTTCATTTAAAATTTGAATACTTGCCATCCTCTACTATTCTCTCTATGCTTCCATGATCGATATGTTTGATTCAAGATAAACGAGACCTATCAAGTGGTATCATTCGCCAATAGAGAAGTAGAGTGTTCAATTTGTGAGATTTTTCCACGACCGAGAAGCGAAATATGATGTTCGAAGAATTCGGGTGAAGATTTGGAGCTTTCGAGATAAGTTTTGGCAGCAAATTCGAGTAATTGGGCGTTATTGAGTATAGTTTTGCATTTTCAGCAATCTCGGAAGTATTCTTAACGTTCTCAGAAGAGGTTTTGCATTCTCGGAAGTGTGGTTTCGTGATGTTTTAGGAAATTCAGTAGTATTAGTTGTGTATTTTCGATAGAAAAATACTGTAATAGATATATACGACCTTTCGGTTTTATCAAAAATCATATATTAGGTGCTTAGTCTCAAACTCGGTTTTATCGAGTTTTATGAGTTTCACATTTTCGGTTCTATCAAAAATTATGAATAAGGATTTGATACGTTTAATCTCGGAAATAAGCTTTCAAAGTCGTAACACACATCAATTTCACGGTTTTATTGTGAATTGAAGTGCTGAAAAACAAAAATTTTCACATTCTAAAAACTCAGAAATCAAATTCGGTTTTATCGAATTTGATATTAACGGACTTTTGGATTATCTAGTGATCATAAATTTCGGTTTAATTGAATTTGTGGTTATTAATAATCCATAATTGTTGAATTTTTCAAAATTTAGGTTTATCGAGTTTTAAGTTCAATCGAGTTTTGGGTTTTATCGAGTTTAAAGCAAGATTATTTCTGACTTTAGTAAATTTTTTAAGATTATCGAGTTTGGTAGTATTTGTTGTCCGAGTTTGTGTACTGTTCGAGAAGTGTATCGAGTTTCAGACTACTTGTTATCCGAGAACAGAGTTTTCTGAATTTGACAACTACGTTACCGAGTTTGATAATTATTCTCATAAATATCAACTAATTTTGTCTCAAAGATACCAATTTTGAATCATAAGACATGTCGGACATCCAAAAACATACCAACAATCACTTGTGTATGCCGGTTCTGAGAAATGGCCTCCTATGCTTGAAAGGGTAGTTATATACCATAGGCAAGTAGATTCAGACGATATCTAAACCGAAAGAGAGACAACCGGAAGTGGCTTCTCAAAGCACTTGATGAAGGCCCTTATGAGTTTAAGAATTTCGTTCCTGAAGGCTCGACAATACCACGATTGAAAACTCGAGGATCTTGAAGGTGATAACTTATTGCTCCATGATGCTGAAATGGAGGTCATGAAAATGATTCTACTTTCTATTCCTAATGAGATTTACAATTCTGTAGATGCTTGCACTTCGGCCAAGGATATGTGGAAACGAGTTGAACGATTGATAAGGGGAACTATACAAATACATAGGTTGACAGAGAACTGTGTTTTCGAACGAATTTGATCAATTTGTTGCTGAACAGGTGGAAGCAACTTGTTTCCTGTCTACAACCGTTTTCTCAGTTAATGAAAATGATTTGGAACGAAAATTAATATGAACTTTCTTACTGTTACAATTAACCCAAAGTTTCTGAATAGTTTGCAACTGGAATGGTTGAAATATGTGACTAAAGTTCGTCTTGCTAAACGATTGACAGTGGATTCGTTTGATGATATTTTTTATTACCTTCAGCAATTTGAGAAACTGGTTAATGCATCAAGAGCAAAGAAGTTAGAATTGTCTCTTGACCCTTTGGTCTATTAGCATACATGGGTTATAATCCTGTAGGACAAACATCTCTTATTATGTGACACCTTCCTAAGTCTGTGGTTGATTATGATGTGAGTACAGCAGGGCATGATGTTCTAAAACAATTCTTGCAAGTCCTAAGTCTCTGCGATGTTGCTATTTCCAAAATCCATTAATTATTTCATCAAAATCTAACAATTAATCGTCTAGTGCTTCATCCAAACAGAATCAAGCAATATTCAGGATGACAGGGTGAGAATATTCAAAGCAGGGTATTTGGCATTATGGGAGATAATAGCAGACAGAGCTTATGTGCAAGAGGAAGTTGTTGTGGGAATGAATGCTCTAAAGAGACTGAAAAATGGTTTCAAAGGGGACTTTTACGTACACCATCTTTAGGCACTACTTCAACTGTTCAATGCTACAACTGCAGTGGAAAAGCGACATTTGCTAGGAATAGTCAAATCTATGGGTTCGTGACTCAAAGTTATTTCATGGAACAAATGTTACTGGCTAAACAGGGATGAAGTGGGACTTCTTACTGTATGAGCAGAATGATTTTCTCTCTTGTGTGGGACACTATAAAGGATGGAGAAATGAAGAACTCAGTGCAAAACATTATGCTTAATGGCCAGAATTTGTTAGAAATTAAGAAAAAGACTCGGTCTCCCCGTGTATTTTACTGTTTATGATTGCTTAGTAGTTAATAGTTAATAGTTCGATTTTCGGTTTTATGTTCGGGTACAAATACCCTCGGCTATATTGTATTAGTTTACTATATATAGAACTCTTCCAACTTTTGGTAAGAGGCAAACTAGTCATTTTCATTTTAGAAACACCATACTCTCTCTCTTTCTAGAATCTCTCTCTGGTGTTTCTCTCCTAGAAACTACGCTAAAACCAATCGAATCATCACCCGTGTTTGATTTTTAAAACGATCCTACAATAGGTAACCAGCAGCCTAGTCTGGATGCGTGTTGATTCGGACTGGTGGTTATACAGATCAAATTCGTGGCTTATTTTTGGTGCGAATAACCACCCACGGCTCAAAATTAATTTTTGAGGCTTGTTTGTTGTTAAGCGTGTTCTCCCCCCTCCTTTGTCTACATATCAAAAAGGTTAGATTGTTTACCATGATCATGCTTACAAAAGCCATCTAGATCGTTTTTATAGCTTTAAAAGGGTTTGGCTTATTTGAGTGTTCTTGGTGGCGGTTGGTTGCCCTCGGGGTCTGGTCGATGTTGGTGTTGACATTGTACAAAACAAGTGGGGGATGGAGTAGAATTATCACTTGACCTATTCTTGCTTTCGATTTTCTAGTTTTATTTGAAAAATGGTGTCGATTTTAAAAATTTTGACATATTTTTCTTACTAAACTAGAATTAATCTTTGCCAAATGTACATTAACCTTTATTATTTCTTGGTAAGGTTTAAGCCTAATGTTTAGCTTTCGTCTCATTATACAAAAATTCACCAAAATATTAAGTGTGTCGGTAGTATTGTAAACTTTAAAATTTGGCATGTACATCATTTCGAGACCTAATTGATTAGCAGGAATAGATGGTTCGAGAAGGCAACATTTAGGAATTCACCAAATAAGGCCTATTATGGGTGTGTATTATCGATTGTTCTCTGTCTTATTCATACCGCCCATGTTTAAAACCCTTTTGTTGCACTCATCATTAGTGCAATATAACCCTAGCTCACCCTTGTTGGGACAATCTATGTTTTCACCCAATATTATATGTTTCGTTACACCATTTCGCCTTAGCCAACCTTATAGTCTATATTTATCCTGGTGTTAAAATTTTTGGCTACCTAAATCCATGGTTCAGGAAAATGGTTCGCTAGTTTGGCACTTTCGTTGAGGACATATTATTATGATCTTGAAGAACCCCTCTTGTATTATCACTTTTGATAATTTTTTAATATCAAATGGGGCGGATAATCCTATCTGATAGGTAATATATGGAGTATTATAAAAATGAACAAATAAGAAAAGGTGGTGCAACTATAAGCCACCTAGTGATCTAACTCCTGATGTTGGTTACGTGTTATAAAACCAACTAAGTAAAAATGTGGTGCAACTATAAGCCACCTAGTGATTATGGGGATGGTGCAACTATAAGCCATCCAGTGTATAAAGGTGGTGCAACTATAAGCCACCTAGTAAAGAATGGGTTAGCACGCTCCGCAAGATCTCATTATTTGCTAACCCATTATGATGATATGATCAGATTTTAGCACTTGAAGACTTGGACTATGGATGGACAGTATCCGGTTATGGATACCTTGGATTATATATGACTATTTGTTTTGTGTTTTTATCTTAACACCAATTAAATGTGTATCCCATGTCTATCTTAACCCTTATATCACCAAATAAACCTGTGTTATGTCACCCATGTTGCCTTTAAGAGTTGCTTAGACCCTAACTCTAACTGGTGCAGATTTGTGTACTCTCCAAGCTTATGATAGAATACATGATATGACTGTGCGGATGAGCAATCACCATGAAAATGAACACTTAGACCAGTTCAGAGTTGAGTGATTTTTGATCTCCTTTTCGTGAGGTGTTCGGCTTTGATGTTGTATAGCCTAAGTCTTTTTATGATCCATTTCTTTGGTTAAATCTGACGAATCTTTTTTAAGCTATTCTAACATGTTCTACTATAAGGGCAAGTAGAGTCATATTAGTTGATGTGGGGGGGATATTTGATAACATCAAATATTTGATACTTTTTAGTGTCAATTTTCCCCTAAAAATACTTGCAATTGTCTTATAAATACTTGAATTCGATACTTTTATGGCTATTTCGTTGTTTTCAGGTAAAATGAAAGTATGTGACAAGAAACACGGGAATGGACGTTAAATATTAAAGAAAACATGGATTCTTACGAGACTTTACGGCTTAACCTCTACGATAATGTTACGCCGTAATATATTCAAGGCAAGACACGTCACCCAGCAAGATTACGGCATAACCACACGTAAGGTTTACGCTTTTGCATACATTAATTTTTTGGAAGGATGGAGTCATCTGATGTAGCATTTGCGCCGTAACGTGGACACTTGATTTACGTCCGTAACACCCTCTTAAGCTGCAAGATGGTAAGTGACTCTTGTCAAGCAGTTTACAGGCCGTAAACCTCTAAAAGGTTACGCTGTTACATATTCGAAATCTATAAATAAAGGCCTCATTCAGACACTTTAACATCAACCATTCCACCACAGATCTAAGGGGTGATCAAGGCCTCCATAGCTCGAAGAATTCCACCAGAAGTCCAAGGGAGATCACACTCAACTTACTTTTGTATTTAATCGTTCATAAACAACTTCTGTAAGAATTTTGAGTTTTCCATCCGTGATTATCTATATTAATTCTTACTTTGTTGTTGCTATGAGCGGCTAAGCACTTCAAGTGCTAGCCTAGTCATGAATCTACTATTGTTATAATGTTTGTTTCCTATTAGATCATGGTTTCATTGGATATCCTTTTGACTATCGTGTAACCCTGGGTTTTGGTAGGATTACGGGTGGTTTAGATCATGTTAATCCTGTTATTAGATTACCACTTGAACGTGGGATTAGCAGGGTACTAGGGTTGGGTGATCATCCTAACCCTAGTGTAGGAACTAACCCTGTTACCGCCTCTATCACCTAATATACTTAAAAAGCACACGAACTCTTTCAGAGAGGGTTAATAATCTGCATAGGTTATTAGACTAGTTCTTAGGATAATTGGGATTCTTCATATGATCTGGTTGACTACCTTCGATGAACTTAGGGGGATTCCGGGATCGCGGAATAGGAAGGAATTATAGGGCAGACTAAAGATATCTATTCAGGTCTGTCGACTTTAGAAACAACTAATGAAACCATGGTGTAACATAGCAGAGGAAAACATAGTTATAACGGTAGTAATGAAATGGCTAGGCTAGTACGCCTCTCTCCCTGATTACTTATATCTCTTTTAATTTTCGCATATTTAATTTTCTGTTATTTTCAAAATCAATCTAAAAAAACTTTAAAAACGTGACACTTCAAATTTAAAACTAATTGACACTTAACTCTTGGGACGACCTCAGATTTCACCTCTCTACACTGAATCCACGATCGGGTTCTCTGCCCGTTAGTGCGTTTGTTAGGTGAATCGAGTTTTATAAATTTAAAAATTGAATAAAATATATTTTAAAATAAAATACGCATCAATATGTGTTAACCTATCTTCTTCTAATTGACATTTATTCTATATGAGGATATGATATGTAAGAATCAAGGCGGGGATTGTAATTAGCGTGAGGGTTGGCGGTCGCCAGGTCAAGTTCAAGCTTTAGGGCCCATGTCCGTTTTTTAAAACGTGATTTAAAGCGGGGTACATAATGTGAAAATATTTATTAATTTATGTGTCTGCATCTTTTTTAAAATATATATTGAGTTTACAAAAAGTGTCATACATAAGGAATAAAATCAAGAAACTATATTTCCATGTAATCTTTTTTCATTTCTAAAAAAACGATTTTTATCAAAATTGAATTTAAAAAAGCTTCCACGCATCACGTCTTATCACGTTTTTCCACTTTTCATCTCATGTCACGCCTTAAGCCTACGCCTTGGTCTATTGCGTAGCGTGAAGGTTCTCGACTCGATGACCTTTTGCGAAGCCTTTGCGACGGTATGAAGTGCCTTTTAAACCTCTGATAAGAATATTAATAGGAAGATATATCATAATATTTTGTGCATGAACTGAAACAGCTGTAAAACTTGCGTTTATAGTTATGTCCTTTGAATATTTGGTTTGCTTTCCCGAAATAATTCGATTGTTTCATTAGTCACAAGTCTTCAGTCCGTTATAAGGTACGGAATAATTCAACAAATTCAAGTTTTGCCCCCATTCAAGTTATGAACTAGCTATTAAAATCAAACGATATAGTTCAAATGATACCTGTGTCAAATATCAATTTAACTTACATTTTAATCGTACATTACATTTTCATCTAAGTAAACTATATATGATTGCTTTGTATGATTTGAGTTAGCGCGCGTTATTGATTTAAGATAGTTTAGGTACTAACTGTTGTGTTTGGGCCTAAGCTCCTTATGACAAAATTGTATTGCATAATACGCAAAACATTATAAAGTTCGTTATCAATTATCTTTTTGTAAAAGTGATAAATATCTAACGACTCTTAGCCAAGCACCTCTTTTGGTATTTGAGTCGTGACCACACATAATTTGTTCGGATAATTAGCATTCCACGTGCTTAAAGGTGGACTGTGTGAGGTTGGACTAAGTTTTGTTTTCATAGACCTCGACTTGTTGACTAATATAAATATCTTGGAAAATGTATTTTTCCTTAACAATCAAAGTTTTACAATTGTTATCAAATATCTTCATGTATAACTATCTATCACGATAAAACTTGAACTCACAGTTTTTAGATAACTGAATCTTTCACATTTCTGTGGGACATAAGTCGTTTGGTTATAGAAATAATTTTCAGGGTGGAATGACAGGAGTAGTTTGTTAACCTTCATAAAGTAGAGAGTGTTTTTAACTCTCGTAAGTCGTAACGTGTCACTGCGATGTTTCATAATGTGGTACGATCTATTAATTTTGTTTTTCGTGATGCAAGATGAATGATGTATGATTGTTAAGGTGATGACAGTATTACTTGTATGTTTTAGGTTGTTAGGGGTTATTATGAGACGTGGTGGTAAGGGTGTATAGGGTTCATGGCCTGGGTAGAGGGCTGGGGTGGGCAGGGTGGATTATTATCGGGGGCTGGGTAGCTTTGGAGACTGGGCAAGGGGGCATCATGGCTGGTGGGCCGCGTGGAGCCGTTGAACTAGTCCTAGGAGAAGAGATGAGAGATTAGGGCGGGGTGGAGGGGGGGGGGGGGGGGTGGGGCGGGGGGTGGGGGGGTGGGGTGGGGGGGGGGGGGGATAATTTAAAGCGAGAAAGGAATAAACGGGGGGGAAGAGCGGGGAGACAATTATAAATGTTTATCGTCCGCAAATTTTGCATCGAGGGGCAGTAGGGAGGGACCCTCACTACTCTTTACTCTTTTTTTTTTTTCTCCTTAATATTACCTTTCCTCTCCCTGTTTTCTTTTTAGTCACTTTCTACCTTTTTCCTATTTTTTCCTTCTTTCTTCTCGCCGTTTGATTTACTTCCCGGCTCTTCTTTATTACTTTACCTCTCTTTTTTTTCTTATTTTTAGAGCCACTGGAAAAAATTTAATCGGGAAATTATGCATAATTTAACTACCAACAATTAGCATATGTATAGGAAAGCATCTCAAGAACATCTCAATAAAAAAGTTTGGAGTGTTTTAGGGGCAAAGACTAGATTTACCTCTACATCAATTTGCAAAAAAATATGTTGGAAAATTTGGTTGGTAAAGTGATTTTTGACCAATTTTAAACACAATTATCTATATGCATGTGTCATATATATAAGTAATAGTTTGTAAGTTTGCAGTCTTTTTGTAAAGAGCTTCGCAATGAACTTTTATGTGTCCAAAATGGAGTTGATGTGAATGAGATATCGCGTCTCAAAGTTAGGCATTCGGTACAATGCTTAAAGAGGAATTTATGTTTATTTTTCTATCTAATCGGTGGGATGAGTAAACTTGTGGGGACTCTATTGTGTATAAATAGAGGTCCTAATTTCATAGTTTTTGACACACATCAAATCAATAAGTATTATTGATTTCCAACATATGGAGTACACATCTGAAAAGGTGATATTCCAGGCAGTTTGTTACAGTCGGCAGTTTTTTTATCATTATCTATCTTATCTACATAACTTACTGTTTTTGGACGTGTGTACCTGGAATCACCGAAGACGAATCTGTTTTAAGGGAAGCGTGTCAAACACGTGCCTCAGCTCTTTAGTGCTAAGCGTGTCAAATACGTGCCTCGAAGTGTGTTTCCTTGATGGTGATCTAGTAAGTCCTTTTACTATTTTAATATTTTCTTTATTTATCGTTTATAGTGTCTGTCTTCTGCTTTTACTCTCATTCTGTGTGTTTTCTTTTCTGTTAATCATTTATTAATTGTAATCTGATTTTATTTTAATAAAAGTATACATGTTTTTCTACAATCCTAGAACAGATTCTGTGTTACAGAATTAAAAAACACTTTCTTAAAATCGGATTAATATTATTAACAGATTTTATATTTATAAACTATTTTCTGTCAAAACCAAGATTGAGTTTCTTTAGAAATCAGTTATAATTAAACAGATTTTTAACTTATAGACTTGGAATTACAGATCTATAATGATTTTAAAAAACAGTTGTTGAGATTAATTTATTTTGAAACCAAAATTGAGTTTCTATTAAACTGATCTATTGATTCATATAAACCAAGATTAAGTTTCTTTGAACAGATCCGGGAAAACTATAACGATTTTAAAAAGCAGTTGTTCAGATCAATTTATTTTGAAACCAAGATTGAGTTTCTATTAAACTGATCTATTGATTCATTGAAACCAAGATTGAGTTTCTTTTAAGCAGATCTGGTACAACTATAACGATTTTAAAAGCATTTTGGTTACAAATCAATTTAATTTTGATAACCAAGATTGAGTTTTATTAAACTGATATATGATTTCATTTGAATACACTTGATTGAGTTTCTTTGAAGCATATCTGGTTACAAAGGGTTGTATAGAAATTCGGTGATTTGTAATCTTACTGGATACCGGTTTATAACAGTTTATATAACCGCTTGTGTTTGATCTGTCAGGATGCCAAACATGATTGTGACTACTCATGTGAACGTAACTGGTGCGCCGGTTACCAACACAGTTGCTAATCATGTTGAAAAACTATAAAAATTCAATGGGCAGAATTTTAAGAGGTGCCAACAGAAGATGTTCTTCTATCTCAGAACTTTGAACCTTGCGCGGTTCTTAAATGAGACTACACCTCAGGTGGAACCTCCTAAGGAAGGTCAACCCTCTAATGCACAGGCTGTGAAAGCATGAAAACATTCAAAATATGGTGTCACAACTAAGTTCTGAATGGTCTGGTGAACTCTTTGTACAACGTGTACTGCAAGACCATGACTGCCAAAGAATTATGGGAGTCATTAGAACGTAAGTACAAAACAGAGGATGCTGGTACAAAGAAGTTCTATAGAAACCTTGTTGAGTTTCTTTAGAAGAGTGGATCTACTAAAACCTTATTGAGTTTCATTGTAGAAATAGATCATGTGAAATAGATCTATTAAGATATTCTTAATAGAAATTGACAACATCATATTACATATGTGTTTTTTGTTAAAAAACATTATGTAATAGGCGATACTGTTTAATTGTTTAGTCGAAACACTTCCTTTAAAGTGGTTTTGTATAATGGATCTTAAAAAACATTAGCATTTTAAACAAAAGTTGATTAAAATCGTTTTTGTTGAGAAACACTATGTGATTAAGCACTTTGTTAATAGTACCAAATTAGTTTCAAACTAATCATGGAACCTCATATTAACATTTGGAATGTCACGAGTGACATCTAAAGGATTTGCTCTTGAACTTGTTAAAAGGGAGACCGATACTCTAGCTACGTGTACGGTAGATGCTTTGAAGCATTCAAAAACCTTATGTGCCATAACTATGCGTTATATGGTCTGAATGACATGAAAATTAAGGCCATGAGGAAATCCGACCTTAGATAATGATGGATTAGCACTTAGGTATCATGTCATGTATATAGTGATAAGAGTTTGATTAACTCTTTTAATGTAGTTGAGAATGGAGAGAACGGATTTGGGCAACTCTCCAACTGCTAATATCAGGGCAAAATGAGATGTGATTCACATCTGGAAAAGAGTTTAAGTTAACCAACGCGTTGTACGTGTCGGAGATTCGTAGGAATCTTGTGTCCAGATGGTTACTTAATGAAATTTGGCTTTCATCTTGTGTTTGAATCGAAAAAAAATTGAGTTAAGGAATATTATAATTTGAGTTCGTACGGGTTACGCCTTTAAAAATGTATAAGCTGAATGTATTTTCTAATGGCCATTTCAGTAAAATGAGTATAAATTCAGCTTATTTGATTGTTTAAATGTATGGCAGGGCTGACTCGGACATATTTTAAATTTTAACTCAATTGGATACCCATTTTTATTAAGACGTACAATAAATTAAAACTTGTGTTGAAGCTAAATTGACAAGATTGTCTTTTCTCTCGGTTGAACGGAAATAACTGAACCCCTTGATATGATTCACATGGTTATATGTGATTTGAAATCGATACCTACTAAGATAGCGAATAGCGAGTAATTCATCATATTTGTTGATGATGGTACAAAATATTGCCATTTACACTTACTTGAGAGTAAGGATATAGTCAAGTTTGTTCTATATAAATAAGTTGAGAAACAACTTATTCTCGAAAACAAAGTGGTTCAAAGTCATATCAGAGGTGAATATGTGTTTCCATTTCTAAATTAATGTGCTAAACTTAGAATAAGACACAAATTTATTACTCTTGGTACTCTAACAAGATAATTGTTGAAAGAAAAGAACTGTGCCTTACAAAGATATGGTTAATGCCATGTTCTTAAGTCTTGGTTTAAGCCATGGCATGTAGGAGAAAGCGATTATATCGGCTACTTATCTTTTAGATAAGGTCCCTTGTAAAGAAAATAAGATAGTTCATATGAACTATGGATGAGAAAAAGACTATTTTATAAGTATTTACAAATGTGAGGGGTTATCTAGCCAAGATATCTGTATTGGACCCCAAGGTTCAAAAGATTTGACTTGAAACTGTGATTGCATGTTCTTAATATATGCTCATAACAGTAGTGCTTATGGTTTCTTTATGTTTGTTGATATACACAAGGATACGACAATGGAATAAAGAAGTGCTTCCTTTTTTGAAAATATATTTCCTTGTTCACGAAGGAAATTAGAAAATCATCTAGAATAGATGACGAAGTTGTCCAAGATCAGAGACAACGAGATGATAATGATCTCCAAGATGAGAGACAAGATCAACCCAAGGAAAGAAGAGGTGGGAACTGAAGAAGCAAAAAAGGGCAAGAACGAGAAAATCTTGGACCCGATTTTTGTTTCTTTTATGGTTGAAAATAAACCTAGATTCTAATCGAGAAGCGATAATACTTCCTCAGAATGGGTCTCAATGGAAAGAAGCATTAAAGTGAAATCGATTCTATTTTACAAAATCATACTTGGGAACTCGTGGATTTACTTTCGGGTTGTAAACCACTAGGCTATAGATGGATCTTCAAGAAGAAGATGAAAGTCGATGGCACCATTGACAAGTATAAAGCAAGATTGGCAATAATGGATTTTTAAACAACCAAAGGTCTGTGTTATTTATTATAATTCAACGTGAATTAACCCAAGTTAAGATGATACTTGCTAGTACCGCATTAAGAAATTCGGAAGTTCATCAAATGGATGCGACTATTAACTATTAAACTACGAGCTATAATAAACAGTAAAATACAATGGGTGACCGAGTCTTTTTCTAATATCTAACATCCTGGATTAGAAAGCAAAGTTTGTAGACTTGTTAAGTCATTATATGACTCAAGGAAAGCTCTCAAACAAGGACATCAATTTTCACCATATCATGTAAGAATATGGATTTGAAATTAATGGATGTATTTGTGATCGATAGTATATATGTACTCTTGTGTTTATACATAGATGGTATAATTATCACTTAAAGTGATAAAAAGATAAACAAGTCCACCAATGACCCGTTGGAGTCAAGATTGACATGAAATTTATTAGTTGTTGAATATGGTTCTTGGAACTAAGGTTATGTGAACCAATATGGATTTGTTTTAAAGTCAAAACATTATAAGGACAATATTCTTGAGAGGTTCAATGTGGGGGATTCCGGCTTAGCTAGAATTTAATGAAATCTTTTAATCTAAAGGTGTTGCCCATTTTGAATACTCAAAGAATATTAGGCATCTTATATGTTTTATTGTTGGAAACACGAAAAGTGTCGGTCACTTCCAAGTTGTAACAGGTCTTAGCTCGTAGTTAGTATAAAGATTAGATTAG
>BQNB010063506.1:0-35656 GCA_026074375.1 Tanacetum coccineum | reverse complement strand
ATAGGAATGGATGTATTTAAGTTAAAGCGTGAATGAAGCTGTTCAACATATAAGCAAATGCTTATAACATATATTGAAATGTTTCTATACGTTGTAGTTTTTGTTTTCAAACTAAACAAGCATAGAAACTAGACACACTGATGGATTAAGGTTGCCCGTCTTGATCTGATCTCATATTGACGTGTTACTTGATCCATCCGAAATGCTTGATTTAGTCATTCTTCACAAGTGACGAAAAGAACTGCATGTGTAAGAAATTTAAGCTCAACTTCTAAACTCTAGACGTGTCCCATGAAACATCCAAACTCTATGACCACTATAAAGACAGCTCTCGTGGAAACCAAAACCAAATATCACTGTAAAAACAAGTTCAAACTAGCATAACACTGTGAAGGAAGGAGTCAGTCAAAGCCTTCATTTCACTTTCGCTTTTCTTCATCTCATGCATATGAGGAAGGAAACAAAGTTGTTTAAAATTAAGCGCCTATGGAAGCTTGAATTACTCTGGCGGATAAGGTGTGATTAGGGATGAGCACGGTACCCGTCCCGTACCGGTACCGTACCGAATTAGTGGTACCGATTTTTTCTCGAGCATAAATTAGTGGTACCGGTACCGTACCGAACGGGATTCGGGTACCGGTACCGGTACGGTACCGGTACCGGGAAATCGATGGTGCATCCCGTATGTTGCGGACAGTTAGGGTGTGTTGGCATACATCCTATATACAATAAGGGCAAAAACTAGTTAAGGTTTCGGGAGCATGAGCTTAGTGCAATAATACATGTTTTGGACTACTGAATTTGTTTTGTAGTCTACTATTACTTAAATCTTGTGGTCCACTACTAAACATTACTTGATCTATTGAATCACTACTTGGATTTCAGAAATAATACTTTGAAAATATTGTAACGCTTATTTCTTACTGAAGTATTTCTTGAATTATTTCAATACTTTTTTTTACTTAAACCTATGAATTCACCAACATTATTGTTGACGTTTTTGCATGTATTTTCTCACGTTATATTTTGCTAGCAGAGCATTAGGAGCATCCGAGTCACGTGGATATCAACAAAACTCAAGGACTTGGTTTTTCTTCACATTCGATAACTATTTTTCCTTAAATATACAAAATGATTCACATTTGAAATCTTGTAATCTTATTAAATTATAAATTATTGGGACCAGATTTTACATCTAAAATTTTAATCGAATGTGACATTTTAGTAACGTCTCTTTTGAGGTCGTTTACTGTAACTTGTACTTTATACTATGAAGTAGCACCCCAAAGTGGTATTCCGCTTCGTTGTGATTTCATGGGGGTGTTACTGTACTAATATGAGGTCTTGGCAGTATTCTCTTTGTCCTTTTTGGCTGGACCATTTGGACAAGTTCTCGACCAGTGCCCTTCCTTTCCGCACTTGTAACAAGGAACCCCCTTCATGGGTTTAAATCCATTGAATACTTTCTTGGAATAATTATTCTTCTTCCCTTTGCCTCCTCTCCCTTTCCACAAACATATGTTCTTACCATACGTCCTATTTGCTACCCCTAGCACATTCTTTGACTTTTGCTCAATGCCTCCTTTTAGCAGTTTTGAGCATGTTATGCAGTTCAGCTATGATCCCACCCTCAACATTGTGCATGTTGTAGTTGAGTATAAACTATTTATACTCCTTGCTTAGAGAATTCATATTTGGCATTTTAAGTCCGTGTTTGGTTATTTTAGCTCGTTTTTAAAGGTAAAAGGTATGTGTAATTAAGCACATACCACTACTCCTAGATCGATTCTACTGTGTGAGCTTCCTCCTATTTATAGTGATGTGAGGAGTCTTCTAGATCCAGGGACGCTCCTCCTTCATCTAATCATAGCCTTTGATTCATAACTACCTTCATACCACTTTGATCTAAGCCGTCCATTGCCTGCCACGTTAATTCCACCAATAAGAATGCACGGGATTGCCAACGTGTCATTCCCTTTGACGTCAGGGATGACGTATGGGTTTCTAGAAGAGTTAACTTTCATTAAACGAGGGTAATTTGAGTGTATGTGTGCAGGGTAAAAACGGGGAAGAAGGTAAACAGTAAAACGGGATTTTCCCGGGCAATTGGGTGGGTTAACTTGGGCTAAGGTTTATATCAAAAAGACTTGGGCCGGTGTTTGGGCCACGGTTAAAAGGTAAAGGGTTATAAGGAATTTGGTTATTAATAAAACTTAACGATCGTTAGTCCTTAATTATCAAAAGACTAACGATGTTAATCATTTAGGGACTAAAGGTGAAAATGATTTAACATTAAGGGTTTTTGGGTAATTTCCAAGGTTTTGTCATTATGTGGTTGACCAAAGCTTGACCAATGTTGACTATTTGTTGACTTTTTGCTAGAAACTCCTGGCTCTTGTGCACTCATTCCGTTCCCGTGTTCGTGTTTGTCCGTTTTTGCTTTGATTTTATCCATTTCTTTAATATCCGTACCTGCACATACACAAACACAAAAACAAGCATATATTTGCCATTTTTATTATGATTTTGGTCTTTTGGGTTTGTTTTACAAGGTAAAAGGTATGTGTAAAATATCACATACCAATCACAATTATTTCCTTATCTTTACCATTAGTTTATGTGAATAAGTTGGACTAGCAGGTGACCTAGGATCAACAAATAACGTACTGATTCCTTTGGTAAATACTTGGACATTGGACTACTTGAATATAAATTTCCATTAAGAAGTAAGTGGTTAAAGTCTCTATGAGCAAGGGTTTAATAAGATCACCATTATTATTTTCCTAAGATAGATTATAATCAGCATATAGGATGCTTTATGCGGATGCATTTAATTATGACAGAATTTTACATGTCTAGGTTTTAGGAAGAAGTACCGCCTAAATCTTAGAATGATATGACGCCTCGAGATAAGCACTCATTGCACTAAATAAACAAACCAATGTTTTAATTGGATTAATCATAGTTAATACAGTTTTCTTATATTTAGCTAGACCTCTTTTCTATCTTTTGTCTATCTGCTTGCGTGTGTTATTGTGTTTTAAATTGATCTAAGTTACCACAAAACCTGTGCCAGTCTCTCAGGACTTTAAAGTTGATCAAGTTACCATAAAAACCTGTGCTAGTCTCTTAGACTGAACCACCCTATATCCTTAGAATTAAGTTTAGCATAGGTTTAACATAGGTTTAACATAGACTAGAATTAACATATTTTAATTTAACTTAATTTAGTTGACCAAAATATTGATAGAATAAAAGATTAACGCTCTCGCTGTTAGTGATCGACACCCTACTTACCAATGAAGCTACATATGATCGGGTACACTGTCCGTGAAAGTGTTGTTTTTAGGTATAGTCAGCAAAATATAAATGTAAAACTTGAACATAACTTAAATTATACCTACACATAACAACGCATCATGTTTTTGGCGCCATTGCCGGGGAGTGAAATTGTTTAATCTTTATTTTTATTTAATATTTTGGTTTTTAACATTAGATTAACTTAACCCCTAGAATTAGTGTAATTTAGATTAGTGTAAAATTTTGTAAAATTATGTATATTTGTTTTTAATTGTTTATTTGTTTTATTTGTTATATTGCTTTCTATACACTGTTCTGGTCGAGAACTCGATACGGCGTATTCACTTTAATTGGATACGGCGTATCTAACTTTCTTATCCAATATAGCGTATTCTATATAGTGATTGATACGACGTATTCAGATCAATTAAATATGACGTATCGATCATCTGATACAGTAGCAAAGATAAGTTTTTCATATTCAAACTTCAAGCTTAAATTTCTATATATGCCTTTTCCCAAACTGGTTCTACTGATGATTTTCTAGTTATTTGCAATAACAATGACAAAGGTAATTAAAGAAGAGTTCGAGAAACTTGGATTGCTCGAGATCAATGAAGATTTGTTCACTTACGATAAACGACTGGGGATGATCTTTAACGAATTTAATAGATTAGGCGGAATTCATGATGACTTATTTACTTATGAAATTGAAAATCCTACCCCATGTGTCAAACAAACCAGTGATGCGACAAAGAATGATCTCGAAAGCTATGAATAAAAAATGAGTTATGAAGACTGTGAAAAAATCTATGCTGAAGCAGTGATATTGATCCAAAGAACCTTCGGTTTTCATTCACGACAAACCAAATGCACCAAAAGAAGTACTCATTGAAAATAAACCTTAGAAAGCCAAAGAACAAGTTGTTTAACCATCAATTGAGGAACAGACACCATCGATCCCTTTTCCTCACAGATTGAGAAAAGAAAAGGAAGAAGCTCAGCAACGAAAGTTCTTAGAAAATCTGAAGCAACTCCATATCAATTTGTCGTTCATTGAGGCCCTAGCTCAGATGCCAAAGGACACTAAATTTCTGAAAAGTTTGCAAACAAATAAGGCCAGGCTTGAAGAAGCTTGTACAGTTACGATGAACAAAAGATGCTCAGCTGTATTACTCAACAAACTGCCATAAAAAGAAAAGAACCCATGGAGTTTTACTATTCCTTGTAACATTGGCCACTTACATATTAATAATGTGTTAGCAAACCTAGGAGCTAGTATAAGTTTAATGCCATACACGATGTATGAAAAGTTAGGTCTAGGGGAACCCAAACCTACTAGAATGAGCTTAGAACTTGCAAATAGGTCCATCCAATACCCAAGGGGAATAATTGAAAATGTGCTTATAAAAGTTCATCCTCCCCATCGATTTCATTATCTTAGATATGCCCGAGGACTCTAGAATTCTGATAATTTTAGGGAGACCGTTTCTGGAAACAGCTCGAGCAATGATAACGTATTTAATAAAAAGATAACACTTAGGGTAAGAAATGATGAAGTAATATTTGACATAGATCAATCAATTAAGAGACCACTCATTGAGGATGATGAGTGTTATGGAATAGATGACTTAGATGAAACAATCAACGTTAAAACTTAAGGATTGTTAGGGAATGATCTGTTGGATTCATTTTTACTTAAAGGTCTGGAAAAAATCAATTATTCAAGCTGACCTAGAGACTTGTGATTCTATAGGAGATGAGTCTGGTAACAATTTTAATCTTGGGACACCAATACGGCGTATCGACCTTGTTAATACGCCGTATTCAGTAGCACAGGAAACAGCAAGATCTGATGAAGTAGAAAGTGAACACCTTTATTCAGCAAGTGCCAATGAGATTGATGAAAAGAAACCTGAGCTGAAAGATTTACCACATCACTTAGAATACGCATATCTACATAGTGATAAATCCTTTCCAATAATTATCTCATCTAACTTGTCCAAAAAGGAGAAAATGTTGCTTTTGTAGATATTGGAGAAACACATGGGAGCTTTTGCTTGGAAAATGTCAGACATCAAGGGAATAAGTCTGTCATTCTGCACACACAAGATCTTAATGGAGGATGACTTCAAGCCAGTCATTCAACCCCAAAGGCGTTTAAATCCTAAAGTCTAAGATTTTACTGCAAAAAAAAAAAAAAAAAAAAAAAAAAAAAAAAAAAAAAAATAAAAAAAAAAAAAAAAAACACATAAAACGAGATTGTCTAATACTTGATTCTGAGGTTTACATTTATCCCATCACTCAAACTTCGGGGATAAGTAGCCCTATTATGTTGTCCCAAAGAAAGGAGGAATGACTGTAGTTTTGAATGACGACAACAAATTAATTCCTTCCCGCATGGTTATAGGATGGCGAGTATGCATCGGTTATTGAAAACTTAATGATGCAACACGAAAAGATCACTTCCCTCTTTTATTTATTGATCAAATGTTAGAACTTTTATCTGGGAATAAATATTACTATTTTCTTGATGGTTTTTAGGATTCTTCCAAATTCTAATCACACCTGAAGATTAAGAAAAGACGACGTTCACTTGTCCTTATGGGACTTTTGCTTACAGAAGAATGTTGTTTGGATTATGCAACGCACCTGCAACTTTTCAAAGATGTATGACAGCAATTTTTCATGACATGGTGGAAGATTTTATGGAAGTATTCATGAATAATTTCTCGGTGTTGTCTTGTTAATTTGGATAAGATGCTTGCTAGGTGCGAAGAAACCAACCTAGTGTTGAATTGGGAAAAATATCATTTCATGGTAAAAGAAGGGATTGTTTTGGGACATAAAATTTCTGGGGTAGGGATCAAAGTAGATAGAGCTAAGATCGATGTAATAGCTAAGTTACCCTACCCAACAAGCGTAAAAGGTGTTAGAAGTTTCTTAGGTCATGCCGGATTTTATCGAAGATTCATAAAAGATTTTTCCATGATCTCTAAACCAATGACCCAACTACTGTTGAAAGACGTAAAGTTTGATTTTTCTGATGATTGCAAAAATGCATTTAATCTTTTAAAAGAAAAATTAACTACTGCATCTATTATAATATCTCCCAATTGGAATGTACCCCTTGAATTAATGTGTGACGCTAGTGATTTTGCTGTTGGAGCTATTTTAGGACAACGAATATATGGGAAATTCAATCCGATATATTATGCTAGCAAAACATTGAATAACGCCCAAGAACATTACGCCACTACTGAAAAAGAACTTCTTGCAGTTGTTTTCTCTTTTGATAAGTTTCGTCCCTATCTTATCTTATCAAAAACTATAGTCTACACTGACCATTCTGTTTTGAAGTATTTGTTCAGTATACAGGATGCCAAACCTAGGCTTATAAGGTGGGTTCCACTTCTTCAAGGGTTTGATATCGAAATTAAAGATTAAAAAGGGGCAAAAAACTTAGCTGCATATCACTTATCAAGGCTTGAGAACCCAGATTTGGGAGTATTCACAGAAGAAGAGATCGCCGATGAATTTCCTGACGAACATCTTATGATGTTGAAAGCCAAGCCTAATGACGATGAGCCATGGTATGCTAATTATGTTAATTATATTGTTGGAAAGATTGTGCCTCCAAGATGGACACCAGAAAAAAAGAAGGTTTTTCTCTCAAGTAAAGAACTATTTTTGGGATGAGCCATACGCATTTAGGTTATGTCTAGACAATATAATAAGGCAATGCGTTGTTGGAGGCGAAATCCTTGAAATCTTGGCACACTGCCATTCTGGACCAACTAAGGGATATCACAGCGCCTCGATTACTAGAAGAAAGGTCTAGAATCAGGATTCTTTTAGCCTATTATCCTTAAAGATGCTAGAGATTACGTAATGAGATATGATGCATGTCAGAGATCGGGAAACAAATCATCAAGAAGCAAGATTCCTCAAAACAATATTCAGGTATGTGATGTGTTTGACATATGGAGATTAGACTTTATGGGTCCCTTTTCTAACTCAAAGGGAAATAAATATATGTTAGTGGTGGTCGAATATGTATCAAAATGGGTGGAAGCTCAAGCACTTCCTACGAATGATGCTCGTGACGTGATTAAATTTTTAAGTGGGTTGTTTGCCAAATTTGGAGTTCCTAAGGCTTTAATTAGTGATCGGGGGACACATTTTTGTAACTTTTAATTAGATAAAGCCTTGTGAAAATATGGAGTGACTCATAAATTGTCAACAGCGTACCATCCTCAAACCAATGGACAAACTGAAGTGACTAATAGAGCTATTAAACGCATTTTGGAAAGGTCTCAAGGATTGGTCTGAAAAGCTCAACGATGGATTATGGGAATTTAGAACCGCCTACAAAACACCCACGGTATGTACACCCTTTAGATTGGTTTATGGAAAAGCTTGTCACCTACCTGTGGAGATCAAGCATAAAGCTTTTTGGGCATTGAAATGTGCAACATGGACCTTGCGGCTGCAGCTAAAAACCGTTTCATGGAACTTAATGAATTGATGGAATTAAGAGATAGAGCATACGAGAACATCTGAATCTATAAGGAAAGAACTAAGAAATGGCATGACTCTAGGCTAAGAGGGGATAAAGACTTTAAAGTTGGAGACAAGGTCTTGTTATTTAACTCTCGATTGAGGATGCATCCGGGTAAGCTCAAAGCAAAGTGGTACGGGCCAAATGTGGTCAAAACAGTGTATCCGTATAGAATCGTAGAAATCACCGACAAAAATGGAATTAACTTTAAGGTCAATGGGCAAAGGTTGAAGAAGTACTATGATGGACATGTTGATACGGAAGATAAAGAGGTCGTCGAATTCAATAAAGATACGACGTAAGGAAGCTGAAGAAAAAGTCTAACTTAAAGACTTCGCTGAAAAGAAAAGTGCTTCCTAGGAGATAAACCGGACAGTTTTTATTTATTTATTTTTATAGAGTCTGTCTTCCCAGACATCAATACGGCGTATCCGCTCCATACCATATGGCGTATTGAATGTCTGGACGTTATCATTCCTTTATTTTTGCATACTTAAAAACATTATTGTCAGTTATTTTAATACGACGTATTCATTATATGATACGACGTATTTAGCAGAACTGACCCGTATAGATACTTTTTATAGGTTTCTCTATACGGCGTATCCAGGTTTCTAGATACGAAGTATTGGTCTCTTGTACATTTTATTTTTATTTTTTTATTTAACCGTAGGATGCTCAAGATAAGATTGCATGGTTTTCCTATATTTTGCACAGGACCTCGGTGGAAAGAAATCGACAATGTTGGTGGAGTATCTTTATTATCTGGAATCCTATGTGTTGTGGTCATGCTGGTATCCAGACGCATTTACAACACACATTATTGCTCATAAACTCAACATGGAGAATCTATCGAGCAAATATAAGGGGAGTTTCTCGTTCTAATTCTTTTAATTTCCCATTTTTAATGTTTTATCTATACAACAGGGATGTTGTATAATTTAAGTGGGGGGTGGGAATTAGAACGTTACTTGTCTTATTTTTCATATTAAAGTGCTTAAATTTAAAAAAAAATCAAGCATACTTTTGTAAAATTACTAGTTACATAACCTGCACAAATAACCCTTATTAGACATTGTAAGGATTCAGCCTTATCCGTTTCTAAATATTTACTCTAATCCCATAAAAATATAAGTGTGTCAGTGATGTTGTAGACTTTAGAACTTGGCTTGGTATATCTATTCGAGACCACAATAATTAGTACTATAGATTTAGATGGAGTAACTTGTTTAAATTGGTAAATTTCTAGGGTTACACCCAAAAAGCCTTTATATGTTATGTTATTAACTAACTACACTGATTAGTAGAGCCAATCCTTTTAGGAGTAAGATACCTTTAGAAAAACCAGTAGAGCCAATCCTTTAGGATAACACTAACTATCTGTTTTGTTACACCTTTACACCTTAGCCTACCCTGTTAGATTAAGTCCATTTATCAGTTGCTAGTTGCTTTAAGTGTAAAGTATGTATTTCATGTGTCTTGTGTCATTTTCTATCTCTAGCATGGTTGGGAAATTGCACATTGCAATGGGAATGTAAAAAGAAGTCAAACTCATGTATTTTTACTACCATCACAATTATTGGTACGTCCAAAGAATGAAGAATTATGGAATAAATTATCCAGAGCTATTATGATCGTGAAGTTGGTGAAAATACACCGAGACTCGTAGCTTAGTATTGGTGAAAAAAAATGAAAAAAATAGAAAATTGCAACAAAAAAGAGGAAGAAGTTTTTATAGTCAGTTCGCTAAAGCTTAAACTGATGGTATTATATGAAGGATCGATTATTCGTTGATACGTATTATAAATCGACGATGTAAAGTTTTGTATAAAGTGGTATATATCGCCACTTGATTTTGTAAAAGTATGTATAGTATGGGATGAATGGGAGTTGACCGTTACGGGAATGCCAACTTAGGTTGTTAATCTATTACGAAGACGTTTGTGTGTATATTTCTGAGTCTTTATTATGGTAACGGTCGGGAAAGTATCTAGTAACTTGTACCTTATTTGTTTGGACTTAGTCTATTTGTTTTGTAAATTTTTATTTAACAAGAATTATTTCCCTTTCCTAATCTATATCCTTGGGTCTTACTTAAATGAGGATGCGAGCAATCACATGTGTCTATTTTGTCATTATGGCCACGTATGTGTGATTTTGTCCGCCTTGTTGGTTTATTACTTTTGGAAAAAGGATTAAAAGATCCATACCCAATATCACTTTTGGTCCTAACCTTTGGTTTTACTCGAGTGAGGGAACTGAATGCAATCATGTATGTCTATTTCATCGTTATGGATGTGTATATGTGGTTTATCGCCCTTGCTAGTTTACGACTTTTGGTAAAGACTACTAGTACTACTCTTAAGCTTATTTGAGTTAAGGTTTGAATGTAGTCATATGTGTCCTATCTTCAACGTTATGGTGTGTATGTAAGGCCTTTTTCCATCCTTTTTCTAGATATTGGTATCTAGGTAAGATTAGAAGAGCGATCAAACCCTTTAAAGCTTATAAATAAACCCAATTACCTTTATAAACTATGATACACCTTAGTTCTAGTGGTAAAAAAAAAAAAGGGAAGAGGGGAGAGTGTATCATTGCCAAGCCTATGATAGAATACTCGTCACGACCGAGCAATTGAGCGAATTAGTTACATGTTACCACATAGATTAGTTTAGTTATTTGAGTGTTTTCATCTTCTTATTTTGTGATGTGTTTGGTTGTGTGCTAGTAATTAATCAAAAAAATGCTTAACGAAAAAATCATTAGGGATACATTTTCATAAATTTCTAAAGGCTACTTGAGGACAAGTAGGATTCAAGTGGGGGGATATTTGATGACATCAAATAACGTCACTTTTATAGCATCATTTATCCCATGTGAATAACCCATTTTGTATAATTATTGCAAGAATTGTTACTTAATCATTTATATTTAAGATTTGCAGTAATTATGGAGTACTTTGTGAAGATTAGCTAAAAGGCACGCATTTTGGAGCTTAAACAAAGACTTTTGAAGAATACTATTCTGAAAACCAATACGCCGTATCCAATAAGGAAGATACGGCGTATTTGTGCCTGCATTTCATAAGAAACCACAAAGAATTCAAGCTCAATACGCCGTATCCAGAAGAATTCTATATGTCGTATCCAAGATATAGTAATAAAATATTCTGGAAGATATCAAACGTGGTCCCTACTCCAAAAAACCCCCAATACGCCGTATTCAACTCAATTGATACGCCTTATCGACCAAATTCCAGACAGTATAAATAGAAAACCTAAAAACGGGTTTTCAGTGTGCTTGATCATATTTTCGATACCTTAACCACAAAATTCGATATTTAGAAGACAAGAAGAGCAGAAGAGGTCAAACAAAGCTACCAATTCCATAGGAAACACCTTGTAATCTTCTATACTCTAGTAATCGTTTGCTTTTTGGTATCATTCGTTTAACTCGGTTATTTTGGTTGAATTATTACTCTTGTATTGATTATGGTGATTAAGGGCTAATACCCTTGGGTATTAGCCATGATTATGAAGATTTGAATGTTTGGTTTGTTTATATCGAATGCTTAATTTATCATTAATTGCTTGTTTATGTTTATCAATTCATACTTTTTTACGTGCTTTTGTATGCGACCTATCATTCAACTGGATCTAGTGATACCGACCAAGTTAGCTAGATGCCGGGATGGCTCTCCATGTAGTGATTTATATATCTAGATCAATAGGATCACAATTAATGCCCTATCTTTACCTTTGGGATATGTAAACAAGTTGGACTAGCAAGTGACCTAGGATCAACAAATAACGTACTGATTCTTTTGGTAAAGACTTGGACAATGAACTACTGATTCTTTTGATATTCTGGAAGATATCAAACGTGGTCCCTACTCCAAAAAACCCCCAATACGCCTGACGATTCAACTCAATTGATACGCCTTATCGACCAAATTCCAGACAGTATAAAATAGAAAAAAAAAAAAAAACCCTAATAAAAATAAAAAAAAAAAATAAAAAACAACCCCGGTTTTTCAGTGTGCTTGATCATATTTTTGATACCTTAACCACAAAATTCAATATTTAGAAGACAAGAAGAGCAGAAGAGGTCAAACAAAACTACCAATTCTATAAGACACACCTTGTAATCTTCTATACTCTAGTAATCGTTTGCTTTTTGGTATCATTCGTTTAACTCGGTTATTTTGGTTGAATTATTACTCTTGTATTGATTATGGTGATTAAGGGCTAATACCCTTGGGTATTAGCCATGATTATGAAGATTTGAATGTTTGGTTTGTTTATATCGAATGCTTAATTTATCGTTAATTGCTTGTTTATTGTTTATCAATTCATACTTGTTTACGTGCTTTTGTATGCGACCTATCATTCAACTAGATCTAGTGATACCGACCAAGTTATTTATACACCTAAAATATATATAAAATATAATACTTTAAAAGAGCAATTAAGAAAATTCCCTAAGGAAAATTCACTCTCAATTTTTTTTTATATAATATAATATATAATACGTATATTTAACCGGGTAAATATGATCACCCGGGTCGTTTCCCCAACGACTAGTGCAATTGAAACCTTGTTTAAGCTTGGATTATGATTTGAATAAGCAAATGGATGATTTGATAATCTAAAACAACAAGTAAATTTGAACAATTAAAAGCAATTAAACAATTAAACAAATACGGGAAACAAATAAAACGCGACAATTAAGCAAGAAACTAAATTTAACTCCTAAAAATGTAAACTAAATTTCTAAACCTAAGATAGGATAAAATAAAATTTTAGGAAAAAGAAAAATGTTTTTTTCTTTATTTTTGAATTTATTATGAATTAAAAAAAAACTAATTTAATCTAATTAAATCTTAAAAAATAGCAAATTAAGTTCTAAAAATTTGGAAAAATGATTTTTAAACTTGGAAAAGTCTAAAATAACATAAAAACTTAGAAAACTATTTTTAACTATTTTTAAAATTAAAATCCTATTTTTAAAATTAAAAATAAAAGCTTAAAAATAAAAATTAAAATCCAAAAGTGGTGAAAATGATTTAACTAAATGTAAACCTAAAGCTATTTTTTATAAAACTAAAAACTATTTTTTTTTATTTTTCTAAAACTTTTTTCTATTTTTTATGTATTTTCGAAATTAAGAACTTAAGAAAAATGATTAAAATTAAAATACTTAATGGAAAAATATGAAAAATTCAGATAAAATCTATAACCTAACAAGGATCAAAGGAAAAATAAGTAATCTTGCCCAGCTTATCAAATAAGCTGAGAAGATAGCTTATTAGGCTACGGCTTATATAACAAGAAAGAAAATAAACTGAGTATAAGTAGAAATGTTGGGAAGAGATACAGGATGAGCTAATGAAGCAAGTGGTTAACCACGTTGGGTCTATAAGATGAAGGTCGAGGGTTCGATGTGTGGATAACCCTTTTAGCCTTTTTATTTTTTACTTTTTACAAAACTAAATAATAGAACCTTTATTAAGGACGTAATTTCAAACAACTTAATGAAAAAAACTTCAGCTGAAACCACTATTAAGCTCAGAAAGAGCTTATTAATAAGCTGAAAACAGAAAGTGGACTTTTGCCCTTGATTTTACTTAAACAGCTATAAAAAGCTTATTTTAAGCTCAAAATTTAAAACCAAAAGCTGTTCTAGAAAGCTTAAGATGTCTATTTTCTAGAAATGAAAAGCTAAAAGCCCTAGAAACACTGAATGATGATGAAAATCTAGATTGAAAGTCTAAACTATACCTACTGTTTTGGCTTTTAGCTTTTTTTTGATGTGACTTAGACATCCCCCTCCCCCGCGCCCCCCCCCCCCCCCCCCCCCCCCCGCTGAACTAAAACTAGGAAAATAAGCTAGAAAACAAAATGTAAATCTTAATCTATATTAAACTATTACTAAACTATAAAATACTAAAAGATAAGCTACTAAATCCTAACATTGCTGGCTACATTGGGGCTGTAATAATCCAGCAGTACTAACTTAAGTTAGTACATCTGGTGCATAGGCTAAACCACAAAAACCAAAATGCAGCCAAACCTAAGGGTTTTAGCTGCACTAAAAACTTTTTAACTATTAATTTTAAATGAAATTTAAACTGTCCTAATGAAAAACTAAAGCTCACTTTGACTATTTGTGGTTAAAGAAGCGTATTACAAACACCCCTTTAAAGTGATGGCATGTTTGAGTTAAAGCTTAAATTGCAAATCTAATTAACAAGTATTAACTACCAGATGATTTTTAGCTTATAACAACCCTTACTAACATGAATTAACAACTGATTAAGAAATAATCTAAGATTTAAACTAATTTTCTACTATTTTTGGTTTTTATAAGGTTTTTAAGACAATTATATGAAAGACTATGATCTAAACTTAATATAAGCAAAAACAGATTTACTAATAATCTAATAAGCAAAATAAAAGAGATATAAGCACATATAAGCTAGTTTGTTAGCCTCAATTTATTGAGTCGAACAAGGAAGCTCGGTCACTCTACGATGGAGCTTCGGTCTTTAATTAGTTAATGTTGTAACAGGATAAAATCGGGAATCGGGCTCGATAGATAATCTAATATTGTATATGTTTCGGGTTTAATCCCAAACAAAACCCGAGCCCGGGTCCTAGTTATATATCCCGCGCGTCACATTAAATGTGTAGGGGTATATATATATTTAGATATTTTCTAAAATATCTAAATATATATATAGATATTTTCATTAGAAAATATCTAGTTTTTAATCTTTTTCATATATCAAAATTTCTAATTCTCTCTCTTCTCTCTCTCTCTATTTCGTCTCTCTCTCTCTCTTCTCTTTTCTTGTTTTCGTGGTTCGGGTTATGAAGTGGAAGTGTTAATCGGAACCTACAATTGGTATCAATCGCCTCGGGTGGATAGCGTGGTTTTTTTTGGTGTGGTAAGCATATTGAATTCGGCAGCTAGGTTGATTCATCACTCGGCATAAATACTTTTTTTCGTGCTCATATTTTGATAGGGGGAGCACGCGGGTAACAAGAAGAGAAGAACGAAAAAAGTGAAGAAAATACGTTACGATCGAACGAGTGGAAAAACGTATCGATCGAACGAGTGGAAAAACGTATCGATCGAACGAGTGCCAAAACGCTTGGATCGAACGAGTGCAACATCGTATCAACCGAACGAGCGAAAAAGTTGTACCGATCGAACGAGTGGAAAAACGTATCGATCGAACGAGTGAAAAACGTATCGATCGAACGAGTGGTAAAACGTATCGATCGAACGAGTGGTAAAACGTATCGATCGAACGAGCGGAAAACCTCAGCGACCGAACAAGCGATCGAACTAGCGTGATCGAACGAGCGATCGAACAAGCGCGATCGAACGAGCGATCGAACGAGCGGATCGAACAAGCGATCGAACGAGCGATCGAACGAGCGATCGAACGAGCGGATCGAACAAGCGATCGAACGAGCGGAATTTTTGGACCGAACGAAATTTTTTTTAAAATTTTGTGTGACGAAAAGGGTTTCAGTAAAACGGCCATAACTTTTGATCCGTAACTCCGTTTCAGGCCCGTGAGCTCTCAAAACGAAGAGAAAAACGAGACGGATCACGCTGTAACCATCCTTTGGCAGGTTAAGGATTTTTCGAGGCCCAAAAAGCTTGTTTTCTATGAGAAATTGACACTTTTCAGTTTTTTTGGAATTTTTCGCCGCTGATTCCGCAACCAATCATTCACGGTTTTCTATTGATTCTGTAAAATCCCGTTAATTCATTTATCGGTTTTAATCATAGACGTGTAAAAATCCTGAACGTGGAATGTCTACAAACAACAACTTCAAATCACAAATATCCACTTAAGATCAACAAATCTTCACACTCATACATCACGATAAAATGGAAAAGAAAGATACCTTTATCTTCATTGTTCAGATTCAGAAATACAACAAATGCAACTAATTCAAATCATAAATCAAAAGAGAATTTTGCATGTATCTTTTCAACGACTTCAGTCACACCTCAAGTGTCCCCTTTCAAACAACGACTTTAAAAAGAAGTTCGAACCATAGAGGGATTTGAAAAACGCGCATTTGCAACAACTCTTTGGTCAAGATCCTAGAGACTTTCAGCGGGCACAAAGTTCTTTACGATCAACTACAAAACAAAACTTGATGACAACGAAGAATTCAAGAGATTGGGATCCATGTCTGCTTTAAAGTACTCAGACACAGTTCAGATTGTTCATCAAGTCACGGTTTTATTTGATGATGAATATGTTACATGAACTGCAACAAATTCTACAATACACTCACTCGCAATTCCAAATTCCGTGACACACTGAACCAACACATGGAATCTGTTAAGAAGTCGATTGGTGAAAGAGCACAACATAAATCAGTATGACAGCAGGGTGAATGAAAGACAAAACCAGACAACAGAAGAAAAGACTGATACGAGTAATGTATTGGATGCTAGTTCAGTTTTCATTGAAAGCAATGGGACAAAATCAAAAGAGCAGGATACAAGCAGCACATCAGGGAATGATGCACATGTTGATGATGCAGATATCAGACCCATAAATGATGAAGAGCCAACGGCTGAGGTACAAACGACTGCTGAAATCAATATCTTTGCTACAGGACAACAGAATACTGAGCAACCTGAATTCATTAATGAAGGAGAGGTTGACCAGAATGCTGAACAATGTCATGACATATGTCCTTTGCCTGCTAAATTAACTGATGACAGGACAACTGAACTCTCAAATCAATTACTCGAGTCTGAAAATGTTTGTCTCAAAAAGACTGTTGCCCAGTGTCAAAAAGATTTTGCAAAACTCGAAGCACATTGTATTAATCTTGAACTACAATTACAAATGGAAAACAATGTTTTAAAATCAGGGCAACAAAGTCAATTTTTGAAAGAAAAAGGTAATGAAGCCAAGGTTAAACATGACATCGATGTAATTGAAACAATAAACATCGAATTGGAACATAGAGTGGCTACGTTACTCAAGGAAAATGAGACTTTGAAAAGGCATTACAAAGAAATGTTTGATTCTATCAAGACAACGAGAGCTAAGAACATAGAACACACAACTTCTTTGATTGCAACCAATGATAAATTCAAAGCTCAAATTCAGGAAAAAGGGTTTGCAGTTGCAGCATTAAAAAATGAGTTAAGGAAATTAACAGGAAATAGTGTGAATACTAAGTTTACAAAACCATCAATCTTGGGAAAACCGGTTGGACAACCACTCAAAAACCAATCCGTTGTTAGACAACCGACTGCGTTTTTAATCTGAAAGACCCTCAAATTTCAAAACCACGATTGCCTCCAAGTTGAGGTGAACAACAATTGTTAAAACCAGTCCACTACACATCATGTTGCGCTAAGAGAAGAGAATCTGCCCCTGCAAAACCTCATAACATGATTTGCACCAAGCTCATCTAGGTATAGCTCAAACGACATTGTTCATAATCACTACCTAGAGGAAGCTAAGAAAAAGACACATAACACTCTAGATCCCTAGAAATTTTCTGACTCCAAACAATTTTTGTTTGCTCGGACGTGTCGAAAATGTGTCTTTAATGCCAATCATGACGCATGTGTAAATAAAATTCCTAAAAAGAAGTCAAACTCGAGTTCTAAGGATCCATCTAAAAAGACCAACAACAGAAACAAACCGTAGAGCAAATAAGGGTTTGCAACGAACAAAAAGACAGATCCTAAAGGACATAGGTTTTTCAATCAAAAAGACAACCACTGTGCATGAGAATACAACAAGTCCCTAGATCTTGTCTTAAGTGGCAACCAACGGGTAGAATCTAAAGACTGTTTTGGTCCTTATATGGGTTCCAACCAGGAAAGACATTTCCCTCTAGCACAACAAAGGTTGAAAGAGAACCCCAAATTTCAAATGCAGATCTCACTAACCAAAGTGAAACCAAACAAGCTCTTAATGTCAGTGCAGTACTCTCTTACGTACAGGTACATCGATCAATCCAACAGAGAAGGACTCAGAGTTTGGTTTGCGAAAAAGAAAGATAACTCAGAAAACAGGCTTCAAGGAATTTGAATCAAATGATCACTAAATGGATGTTTCAACAAATCATTCAAGCCACGGATCATCAATGACAAATGGTGTCTGCTGAAATAACACTTCAGGCCCGTTCTCAATGTTGCAAAAATGAACGTTTGATCGCAACATATCAATGCCCGTCTTTAGTCAATGATGTTTGAACACAGCAGATTCAAGCCTCGTACGTCAATTGTCCATATGAAGTCTGTTCACAATCAGATTCAGCCTCGTTCTTCATCAAAAACTTTCTGATCAGAACCGTTCAGAACTCGGAATTCAAGACCACAGAACGAACCGTGCAGTTCAAAGCTGGTTCCAAAAGTTGTTCCCTATAGCATCAAGACAGCTACATCCCGACAAAGTTTGGAATCATAATTCCACCATCAGATAGCAATGCTGAGACAACATGTACATATATACAAATACAAATCATAAAATCAGAATTACCAAAAAGATTCATCTCGACCATTCTCTTGGAATCGATCATTTACTTTCTTAGAAATGATCGATTTAACATATTGACACGGTGGTATGAAGTGTCGAGCGAGAGTTGCAAAATAGGTTTCAAAAACATTCATTTCTAATTTTCTAGATGGCTTATGTGCAAATCTCAGTACATAACCTGGACTTCAACATAAAGAAGGTTTTATAACTATCCTCCCAACGATAAAATTAACGTGTCTCGTCCATTGATCTGTCCTACCATACATCACAGTTATCGTATCTCAAGAAAAAGGAGATTAGACGTTTCAGTGCGCATACCATACTGATAGAAGTAGAATTCCTCTAACATCTGGTTTTCAAAAAGATAACACAATTTTTCAGAATTTCTCTGACAATTCATAATCTTCAAATTGTGAGTTCAACACTCCAACCCTCACGATGTTTCAAATACAACAATTTTTTCAATTGTCCTATTATTGAGGGAGAAAATTCCCTAAGGAAAATTCACTCTCAAAAATATATATAATATAATATATAATACGTATATTTAACCGGGTAAATATGATCACCCGGGTCGTTTCCCCAACGACTAGTGAAATTGAAACCTCGTTTAGGTTTGAATTCTGATTTGAATGAAGCAAAGATATTTTTGATAATCTATATCTAATAAAAAGCAACAATTTAAATTGAACAATTAAAGGCAATTAATTAAACAAATACGGGAAACAAATAAAACACAACGAGTAAGCAAATAGACTAGAATTAAACCCTAAGATTGCAAACTAATTTTCTACACCTAAATTAGGATAAAAGAAAATTTTAAGAAAAATAAAAATATTTTGTAGATCATTTTTGAATTTCTTATCAATTAAAATCTATTTAATACTAATTAAATCCTAAAAATAAAAAAAATAAAAAAAATAGAAAATAATTGAAATTATATTTTTCCTAAGTAAAATAAGTAAAAAGAAAATTTTAGAAAAAGGAATTACTATTTTTGGCTTTTTAGATTAAAAGATATGATTTTTCTAATATTTAAACTAATTAAAACTATAAAAATATAAAATTATATTAAAAATAGAATCCTAAAATTTTTATAAAAATTACACTAAATAAAGAAAGTGTGCAGAAATTTTATAAAAATAAAAGCCCTAATTTTTACTTTTTATTTAAACCTTAATTAAACTAATTAAAAGATAAACCCTAATTATTAATTAAACTAACTAAGGACTAACTATGCAAATACTAGAAGGACTAACGATGAAACTTAAAAATTACAAAAACTACCCTGAGGGCTAACCCCGATTTCACTCAAAGTCCTATTAAGCCCAAAATTAAGTTGAGATTTAAAAAGTGCTTAAAATGAAAAACTCAAAAGAGAAAAGTTGTAGAATAAGTTGGCAAGAACAACTTTAACAAAAGCACTATGGTATGAAAAGCACTAATAAGCTCAAAAAGAGCTTATCTTTCAGCTGAAAACAGTAAGGGGGTGTTTGCTTTTGGTTTTACTCAATAAGCTGTAAAAAGCTCAAAATAAGTCCAAACTTAAAAACAAAAGTTGTTCTGATTAGCTTATGACTTGCTTAAACTATATTAGAAAAGAAAATAGAGATTAAAACACTAGATTAAAGCTGAAATTAAAGAACAAAATGGCAAACTCAAGAAATAAGCAAAAGTTTACAAAATCCAATTAAGCTAAAGAACTCAATAAGCAATTTCAAACTATAAGCTTTTGAAAACTAATAAATCTACTTAACCACTATCTATTTAAGCTATAAAATCAACTTCCATAAGCTAGAATTCAAAATTTTAAGAAACTAACTTACTACTTACTGTTTTTGGTCTTTTAAGCTTTTTGGTGACTTTTGAACTAGATTGTACTATAGCAATTAAGCTTAGAAATGAAAAATAAGACCTAATCTAAATTAAGCTATATCTATACTATCAGATACTAAAAGATAAGCTTTTAAATCCTACAAATTCTTGTTTAAAAAGAAACTTAAAAACAGCTTACATACTCAGCATGTGCTGATTCAATTGACTAAAGGAAAAAGAAAAGACTCAGTTAACCTAGTGACCTGCCACTACCTTAAAACACACTTCAAATAAGATGTAAAACTCAATGCAACTAAATCCAAGCCTTAAGAGCCTTTGGAATCAAATGTCACAAAGGCAAAAAGACAGCACAAGGTACCTTGTGCTGATAAGAAAAATATAAGTCCATAAACTTGTTAAATTTGAGATCTAAACTATAAAAATCATCTATCACCTAATGATCTTAAATGAAACTAAAGCTAACTCAATCAAAATGCTCAAAAACCTTTGACTTTTAAAGGTCAAATTTACTTAAACCAAACACCCCTTAAGGTTTGACAGATTTGAGATAAGCTTTTGAAAATGTAATCTACCTAGCCTAACTTGATTACCAGATTAAAAACAGCTTATAACAACTCAAGTAAGCACAAATCAACAGCTAAATAAGCATCAATTAAAATCTACACTAAATTAAACTAATATTTTTTTTTGGTTTTTTTGAAGACTTATATGACAGATTTAATAAGAACTATGATCTAAGCTATTACAATTAAAAACAGATGAACAATTATGACTATGAAATACAAATAAGCATTAATAAGCAACAATATAAGCAAATAAGCAGTTCTACAATTCTAAGCAAATTTTAAGCTAAAATTAAAAACAAGGAGAGTAAATGAAACTTACTTGAGACTTCAGCTAAACAGAAGTATAAAAGGCTCTTAGAGCTATTCTACAAGCTCTCCTAGCTTATTAATTAGCTAGGAGTTAAGTCCTTGGGAGCTCATCCAAGGCTAGCTCCCCTTCCATAGCTTTTGAAACTGATTTTAGTATTTTAAGTAAAATTAATAACCAAATTAAATTCAATTCCAGCTTATAGACTAAAAGAGCTATATAGAGCTTATTGAGAGCTTATGGATTAGTAACAAAAGTTTGGAGAGATTTTCAGAGCTTATGACAAAAGTAACTTTTAGAAACAAGAATTTTATAAAGGTTAAGTTAATGATTACAAAGCTTGGAAACTGAAAGTTTTTAATACATATACTTGAAAAGAAATTACATTTGACAAGTAAATTTGCATAAGCAAAAGGTAAAAAAAAGCTAAAAAAAGAAAAAGCTAAAACTACTCCTCGATATTTTGTGTGTGTGAGTGTGTGTGCTATTTATAGCCATTTGGTGAAGCTTCCAGACCCTTGCCTTGCTCTACACTCCTTCTAATCTCATCCCTAGACTATCATTGTCCATCAATGATTGGATCACAAATATGTCGTTGGATTGATATGTGGACACTGAAGGATTGCCAGCGTCATTCTTTTGATTGTGACAGCTTGTGCTTCTTTTGTGAGTAGTTTAGTGCAAAAACCCACCAATATGTGTGCTTTCTCCATCTCCACGCGGCTTGAGCTTGAGAGTGAGCTAGTAAATTCCCTTGATTAGACTAATTTGTCCTTGTAATCTATTTATGAGCTCTTGAATAGACTTTCTTTCTTGCCCTTAATTTCAAAAACCCCGTGCGATTTACCTAAGAAAAGATTTGAAGACGATAGGTGAAAAAGTACCCCAATTTGGCGCCCAAAGTTTTAACTGAAATTGGGTAATATTCAGTTGAGTTTGGAGAATTGCAATCTAGTCCCTCTCTTCTTATTTCCTATTTCAGTTATCAAAGCACTTCTTATTACAAAATTGGTCCCTTGGAGTTTAAAAGAAAGAGTTTGACTAGGTAATGGCCTTATTGATTTGGACTTTTGTATCGGGTATGGTTTTTTAAGTTTAAGGCATTAAGGTTCTAGGGCCCAAAAGAGGTGAGGGGCATTTTAGGACTTTTAATAAAACTTTGAGGTTAAAAAGGAATATTTTTTGGTTTTTCTTTGACACAATGTTTGACCATTTTGACTGATTTTGACTGGAGGCTTGACTTTTTTGCTTCGCATTTGAATCTTTGGCTACTTTATTGTACCATCTGACATCTCAGTGTTCGAGCTTGCCCGTTATTGAACTGTTTTCTTTGTATTTCTAATATATCCGTACCCTGCACATACAAAACATACATTCAAGCATATTTTGCCATTTTTGGTCGTTTTGGTTTAATGGGTATTTTAGGTACAAATGGATTTGTATTTTACACTTGATCACAAATCCCCAAACTAAACGATTACTGTGGTCCTCACGCAATATCACATGCCTTATAACTAAATACCTCGAAACTTCCTCAAACTAACCTTTGAAAAGTAGCAAATGATTTATTGTTGAGATAGTTAAAGATCACAAGTTATAAACACCCGATTTCCTATTTCAAGATTTTTTTCTCTTTTTATGAATATTTTTCTGATAGATAACACCTAACTAGCAACTAATTATGTTGACATGAAGTATTGGTTTTCATTACCTCATTGTAACTTTTAAGGATCAAAGAACAAAAAGGCAACAAACTAAAGTGTCTAAAAGAAAACTTCATCTCCCCGATTTTTTTCACTTTTCGCCCATGCTAGCTTAAAACCAAGATGCATTTGTTAAAACAAGTCATGGACACTAACACTAACTCAGTAAATAATAAATGTTACTTTACATTTCCTCCTCCCGTAAATCCTAACTTTTGTAACCTTTAAAGATTTTACTTAAGTCATATACCCGAAGGGGCTCTGGTTAGAGACTTTTGTTTCGATACTGTGGGAGGTGTAATTCTCAAAAATATAGCGTGAACGGTAGAAGAACGGTGCAAGGGTGAGAGGTTAGCTGGCCGACTGCTTGCCTAGGAGTTTAGGCAGAATAGAATCCACTGCGAGAGACACGACACACAGCGGGCTCATCTTAAGTCCACCTAGAGAGAGGACTTACCAAAATGTTCAGCTTTAATGAATTGGTGTTTAGCCGCTACCACCAAGCAGGGCACCATTCATGTCATATACCCTAAGCTCTTAAGACATAATTGGACCAATCTTATTTGCACCATATACCTTAGGCACTCTTTAGGCACAAAATAAGACAAAAAAATTAAGCAACATTATTATACCTCAGTCCTTTAGAAGGCTACAACATCGGCCACGCCTCCGACAAGATGTAGCAAACATATTTCGACCTCGGTAACTTCCTCGACCTTTTAGAAGGCTGTAACATCGGTTGTGAGCCGGCAAGATGCAGCAAACTTTTATCAGTCTTAGATTATTATTGAATTCTACTTATCCCATATACCCTTAGGCTCTTTAAGGAATAAGCAAAATATTTCTTTATATGATACATATAGTATGCCAAATTAAGTATTCCTGATGTGTACTCATCCTAATCACAAAGGAACTAAAGAAAACTTCTATTAACTAATTATTAACCAAAAAACCATACAACTCTATTTATTAAACATTTATATATAAAGGTGAAACAAGCTAATGGGAGAAAAAACCACAATTAACACTTATGAGCTTGAAAGAAAACCAACTATTCTACGTTTAATGTCATGACTTATAAATAACACTATCATTTCTTGTTCTTCGCAAAAGAAATTCGCAAATACTTAGCCTATATAAAATCCAACTCGGCATATTTAAAATCTACTTGAGATTAGCACAAGTTTTCATTTATTAATGATTTCAAGTCTAGCATGTTTAAAGTCTACATGAGACTAGCACAAACTATCATCATTAATTGTTAAGGGAGAAAGCTAGAACTCAACACGTACGATCGGGTCAAAAATTACTTTTTATTCTTACCAACGGAAAACCTACATTCGTGTCTTAACACTTTTTATATTTTTATTTTTATTATTAAATTTTTTTTTTTAGATTTTTAATTGAAAAAAAGAAAACTGAAAAATTTAAATTTTTTGCTATTTTTGTGGGAAAACGGGTACGTGAGAACAAAACAATAAGCAGGTAACATCAAATCGATAGATTCATTTCCCCAAACTAAAACGAAACATTGTCCTCAATGTTTAAAGTCGGGTTCTACGAAAATCTAAGCCGTTTATGAGGTATGCAAAGATAAACGTGAATCGATAAGATGAAAGGATATCGGATCTCCCCAAACTAATTTCACCCAAAGGATGAGAAGCTCAAGTAGAACGGGATAAATCAACCGGACACGAGAGTCTTTAGAAATTGTTAGGTGAATCCTGCAAAAATCACAACAAACACAAACAACAAGAAATCGAAGAGGATAGCCACAACACATCACAACACGTTAGATTTAGAAAGAAAATAGAAAAGATAAGCATGGGGTGAACTCCCATGAAGCGGCTTGTTTTTGGTCACCGACGCAAGCTCGACTCGATCCCTGAATTTAGTTGTCCTTAGGGAAAGTCTGGAGGTCCGGGATAACCAATGGTAGTGTATCTCCTCCATAATAGTGCTTAAGACGGTGGCAATTGACTTTGAAATTCGAACCATCGGCATGAGACAACTTGGCAGTGCCATAAGGATAAACTTTAGTAATTATAAAAGGTCCGGACCATCGAGATTTGAGCTTTCCGGAGAAAATCTTTAATTGGGAGTTGAAAAGCAAGACTTGATCACCAACATTGAAGATTCGGTTCTTTATCTTGGAATCGTGAAGTGTTCTTTTCTTCTTCCTTGTACTTAGCAATTCTCATAAGCTTGAACACGAAGCCTCGCTAAGTTCCATTGAGTTGGAGCTTTCGATGATCACCCTGCGGTCTAGAGATCGAAGGTCGGCATGCTTAAGAGCCCATAAAGCCATGTGTTCTAGTTCGACGGTAATGACACGCTTTTACCATAAACAACTTGTACGTGAGTGCATCAATTGGATCTTGTAAGCGGTCCTAAAAAGAGCCCATACTGCATCATCTAACTTGTCTGACCATGAGGTACTGTTTTTCTCCGACGGCCTCTCCAAAATTCTTTTGAGACCTCGATTCTGACTTCAACAGTGACCACTCGTATGAGGTGGTAAGGAGTGAAAGATGATGGTGACACATATTTGACTTGACTCTAGCTAACTAATCATTATAAAAATGGGTCCCCTCGATCGCTTATAATTGCCTAGAGCACCGAATCGAAGAAAAGGATTTTAAGAACTTAACAACTACTCTATGCATCGTTGTGGGGAGCGCCTTGGCTCAACCATTTGGAAAGATAATCGACGGCTACCAGAATAATATTTGTTTTTCCTCTAAGACGATGGAAAAGGGTTCCCATAAAATCTATACTCAAACAACGGAAAATTTACAAACTTAGATTGCATTTTGAGGTATCTCATACTCGATGTGAAATCTGCCTGTCTTTGACATGCTTCACAAGATTTGATCAATCGTAAGCATCCATATAAATTGTAGCCAAGAAACGCATCAAATAGTTTTCCGAGCTATGATATTAGACTATGAGGGCCCCCGGTGGGGGTCCTTCATGGAGCCTAAGAATTTCAAGAGCTCTTGGCCAAATACACATCTACGATGATTTAATCCGACATGTAGCGAAAGAAGATAGGGATCATCCCAAAAATATGCTTTATATCCTTGAAAAACTACCTCTTTGTGAGTGACATTCCTTTGATAAGAAAAATTCCCCGCGTGGTAATTTGCTATATAGGCAAACCACGGGTAATATTGTCATCATGAGAAGTCACCATAATCCAATTGTTTCAAGAGGAAAGGTTACATTAAGCCCTAGGAATCAAAAACATTCTCAGTAATGGGTTTTCAAACGAGAGAGGTGATCGGCTGCATAGTTTTCAGCTCCCTTGGTATCAATTACTGAAAAATTGAATTCTTGAAGAAGACCCATCTAAGCAATCTTGCTTTGGCGTCTTTCTTGTTGAAGAGGTATTTCAATGCGGAGTGGTCCGTGTAAACAACACTTTTGTTCATGATTAGATATGATCGAAACTTCTCAAAAGCGTAAACAACTGCAAGCATCTCTTTTTCCGTTGTTGTGTAGTTTGTTTCTGCTTCGGTCATGGTCTTACTTGCATAATGAATTGGTCAGAAATGCTTCTCAATTCTTTGCCCTAGAACCGCACCTATTGCATAATCACTTGCATCACACATGATTTCAAAAGGTTGGTCCCAATTTGGAGCAATGAGAATTGGAGCTTCGGTTAACTTCTTTTTCAATGTTTGAAAGGCAAGAATGCAATCTTCCGAAAAAATGAAAGGAGTGTTCTTCTCTAAGAGATGGGTCATGGGTCGAGAGATTTTGGAAAAGTCTTTGATAAATCTCTTCGATAGAACCAGCATGCCCCGAGAACACTTCTGATTCCTTTAATGTCGTTGGGTGAGAATCCTTTGAAGTTACATCAACTTTGGCCATATCGACTTCAATTCCTTTTCTAAGATCTTATGTCCTAAATCAATGCTTCTAACCTGAAATGGCTCTTTTCCAATTTAGTCTAATTGGTGTCTTCACACCGTTTGAGAGCATTTTGACTAGATTACCAAGACACGAGAAAAAGAACTCCGAAAACTAAAAAACGTCCAGTAAAAAACTCTATGTTTTTCAATCATGTCGTGAAAAATGCCCACATACACGTTGAAAAGTTCTGGTGCATTGCACAAACCAATGGCATATACGTACGCGAAAGTTCCGTATGGTCACGTGAAGTAGTTTCTCTGATCTTTAGGGTCCAATTGGGAATTTGGAAATACCCCGAAAAACCATCTAAAAAACAATAAAATTCGTTGCCGGCTAAGGCTTCTAGCATTTGGTCCCATAAATGGAAACGAAAAAGGTCTTTTACAAGTTGCATCGTTAACTTTCGATAAATCGATTCAAACTCTCCATCCGTGACTAATCTTGTAGGCACTAGCCTCATTTTCTTACGTTCTTGACAACGGTCATACCACCTTTTTTAGGAACACAATGGACCGGACTAACCCATGGACTATCCGAGATCGGATAAATCAATCCTGCGTCAAGAAGTTTTTCTACTTCTTTCTTGATGACGTCATGGATTTTAGGGTTAACCCTCCTTGATTTAAACTGAAGGTTTCGAATCATCTTCTAAAGAATCTTGTGAGCAAACTCCGATCTATGCCTCGATATCAGAAAGATTCCAAGCAATTGCTTTTTTTTCGGTTTTTAGAACGATAATGAATGAGGTCTTTCATTTTGCTTCAAATCTTTGAAATTATTACTAAGCTTGTTATTTCCCTCTAAAATGCATACCGACAGCGAGGGTAACTCGTTAAGTTCGATCATCAGGAAGTTCATTCTTTGGTTCATAAGAAGTAGCATATTCGAGTGAAGACTTCTTTGGTTCAACAACTTTGAGATCTTTTTGAATTCTGGGTGAATAATCTCCTTGGTTTGGTGGAGGTAATGGATCATTGTTAAGAAGTGCTTTGAGAATGAGAATGTCACCCTCGGGATCGTAGTACGTAGCATTGAAAACTGGCGAAACTGGTTTCATCATCGATTGCCAATAAAACAATCGGCTTCTTCAAAGAGTAGAAAATCGCTTTCATCAAAAAGAGTAAGTGTCAGAGATGAAATGGAAACAATCGGATCGTAGTACGGAGAAGGATTGTTGTAAGCAACGGAATCGGAAAATCCAAGAATTTCTTGTGAATAAATTTCACAATGCAACATCGATAGATCAACTTCTAATGATTCGAGATGTTGTAATGAAATTGGGAAGGCTGCATCACCACATTAAGGGTTAAAGATTGATCCTCATGTCCTAATAGTAATCTCTCATTCGTAACACATCGATTAAAGCATGAGCCGTCCTAAGAAAGGGTCGCCCGAGTATCAACAGTACTCGAGGATCGGCTATAAAATCAAGCATAACGAAGTCGGCAAGGAAATAAAACTTCCCTACTTTGACAAAAACATTTTCGGCTACACTGGTTGGTTTGGAAATTATACGATCGGCTAACTCTAAAACCATTTTTGTTTCGGTAAGACCCGGGAGTTGAAGCTTTTTCCAAATGGATAAAGGCATGAGATTGAAACTAGCACCTAAATCGGCAAGGGCTAAGTAATTATCGAACTCCAAAAAATCACATGGAATGAGAAATTGACCGGGGTCACCTAGCTTTTCCGGAAGCTTTTTTAGGACAACCGCACTACAATTTTCATTCAACGGCGTTTTGGTTAATTCGATCAACTTGTCTTTGTTATTTAACATCTTTTTAACTCGACGCAAACTTGGCATGATGGATGAGAGCATCCCAAAACTAAGCTCAAAATGAAAGGTTTGAAATGATTTCCATAACTTTGAAGAAATAATTTCACTTTTCACGAATCTTTTTGTTGAGTCTCGACGTGTAAGGCAAATTAGGTTTGCTTTGTTAGCAATGAAAGAAGGCTCTTCGATTGGTTCTTTGTCCTTGGTTGTGGTTCTTGGACAAAGGAGGTGGTTTGATGTCTTTTCGGTGCTTCGTAGTTCCGTATCCTTTGTCACCCTCACTACCTTTCCATCACCGCGGGTGGAATCGAGGTCCCATCGTATGAAACACCACTACAGAGTCGTATTTGCTTTGGCTTCATTTCTTGGATTTGGAATGTATTGCTTGGTAAAGAACTTGAACTTGCAGTTGGTTGTGTTCAACTTTTACATGAAACTGAGCAACATCTTCGAAAATCATCTTGCTTCTTTAGAGAATCATTGTAAATTCTTTGAAAATCTATTGGTTTCCATTGAAAATTTATCCAACTCATTTCAAGTATTCATATTCCGATCATTAGCCTTAGCATAACTTTCAAAATCCGTTTAGACACCAACTTGAATTTGGAAACGGGATGTACAATCTGAATAACCAAAGGTTGATTTGTTGGTGGTATTGGTAAGGTAGGGCTTGATAAACTCTCCTTGATTGTTTTGACGGTATTGGTTAAAATCCACCACCCACTGTCTTATTCGAATTGAAATTGTTTCCTTGATATCGTAGTATTGTTATTGGACAGTCGGTTTAATTGTGACCCCGGTGGTCTCATTTGACTATAGCCCAAATATATGGTTGGTTTCTTTGATAAGAAAATTACCAACTGCAGTTATATTAAAATTTGGTTGATATTCATGAAAAAAGGGAAAATCGTTTCACTTCGAGTTTAACGACAATGGTTAAAATTGTGATTCGATCACAACGTAAACATAATACACTTAACCGCTTTGATGGGTGCAGTAGTTAAATATTAACTAGAGCTTTCATTCATTCATCATTTGTTTCATATAATATCATCTTAACCTCAATAGAAGCTCTAAATTGTTTGCATATCGAAAGAAATTATTAGAAAGGTGAAGAAGTAGAAATGGCGCATCCGTAACTCCACTCTTAATCCTAGCACGCCTTCTTGAGATAACAAACTTTTTTGACTTGCCTTTCAATAATCGCTATCCTTCTTGATGCATCTTGTCTAAGAATTGTCCACCCGCGCGGAATCTAAGCATCTTGATCGTTGGAATCAAAGATTTGAAAAAAAGTATCGAGTTGGTGTAGTTCCGAGAACCATGGTGAGGAACATAGACGAAGGAGTCCTTTAAAACGTTCCCATGCTCATTTAAAGGTTTGTTGGTTCATGAAAAAAATTGGTGAATTTTGTTCGCAATGTAAGTTGAATTCAAAGGTGGTAAGAATTGATTTATGAATTTTGAAAACAAGGTCGTCCATGTGGAGAATTGATCTTGGAGTTCTTTGTCACTATCTCGGGCTTCACCTCTATGATAAAAAGGTGAAAAAGCAAAAGCCTAATCGAAGTGTTCGGAACAATCGGATGTCTAAAACGTTGAAGTACTTTTGTTTGAAAAATCGAAGGTGATTGGAGGTCGTCTACCCTAAACTTATTAACTTTGGCACAAGATTGATTAAAGGGTTTTAAGCTCAAAATTGTTAGCATAATCGTGGAAACAACAATACATCGTTCATACCCCTCCGATTGGGTGCTTGTAACATTTGGGCCATTATGATTGTCGCCATTGCAACAATGTTTGAATCGACAATTGTTCTTCTAAATCAAAATTTTCAACAACAACCGGAGGAGTTGTTTTGATGACGTCTTCGAGATTGCGAACGAGGGCAGAAAAACTAAAAATCAAAAAGCAAAACTTTACACTAATTTTTTTTTAACAATGAATTTTAACGGTTACACGAAAGAGACTTAAACCAAATAATCAACTACTTCACGGTAGCTCTCAAAAATTGCTTTTCAAGGTGAGCCGTACTTCGTAGAGACACAAATGGCAAGTGTTAAATCTTTAGTTCGATTTGGGAACCAACAAGTTCACCGGAATTGATTATGATAATACCTCCGTTGAGAGTATTATATTTTGGTATTTTTACCAATTGGTGACTTTTATTTCTTAATTAAAAAGGAAGATTTTTTTTTATATTTTTGATTTTTCTTTTTTTTATCTTTTACTTATACTAAAAAGAAAAGGAAAATATTTTTTTACTTTTTATATTTTATGATTTTTTTGGATTTTTGAATTATAAAACAAGAATGAAACTTTCGAGGGTGAAAGGATCTTCAAACCAAATAAACTAAAAACGAAGGAATCCCTTAACACCATCCCGACAGCGCGCAAAAACTGATTGGAAGTTTTATATACCATATAATATATATATATATATATATATATATATATATATATATATATATATATATATATATATATATATAATAAAATACTTCAAAGAGCAATTAAGAAAATTCCCTAAGGAAAATTCACTCTCAAAAATATATATAATATAATATATAATACGTATATTTAACCGGGTAAATATGATCACCCGGGTCGTTTCCCCAACGACTAGTGAAATTGAAACCTCGTTTAAACTTGGATTCTGATTTGAATAAAGCAAAGATATTTTTGATAATCTATATCTACTAATTAAAAATTAAACCATTAAAGGCAATTAAACAATTAAATAAATACGGGAAGCAAATAAAACACGACAATTAAGCAAATAAACTAAAATTAAACCCTAAGATTGCAAATTAATTTTCTACACCTAAATTAGGATAAAAGAAAATTTTAAGAAAAATAAAATATTTTTTTAGATTATTTTTGAAATTTTTATCAATTAAAAACTATTTAATTCTAATTAAATCCTAAAAATAAAAAAATAAAAAAATTGAAATTATATATTTCCTAGGTAAAATTAGTAAAAAGAAAATTTTAGAATAAGGAATTACTATTTTTGGCTTTTTAGATTAAAAGATATGATTTTTCTAAAATTTAAACTAATTAAAAACTATAAAAATAATAAAATTATTAAAAATAGAATCCTAAAATTTTTATAAAAATTACACTAAATAAAGAAAGTGTGCAGAAATTTTATAAAAATAAAAGCCCTAATTTTTACTTTTTATTTAAACCTTAATTAAAAGATAAACCCTAATTAACAATTTAAATTAATTAAACTAACTATTTAACTAACTAGGGACTAACTATGCAAATACTAGAAGGACTAACGATGAAACTTAAAAATTACAAAAACTACCCTGAGGGCTAACCCCGATTTCACTCAAAGTCCTATTAAGCCCAAAATTAAGTTGAGATTTAAAAAGTGCTTAAAATGAAAAACTCAAAAGAGAAAAGTTGTAGAATAAGTTGGCAAGAACAACTTTAACAAAAGCACTATGGTATGAAAAGCACTAATAAGCTCAAAAAGAGCTTATCTTTCAGCTGATAACAGTAAGGGGGTGTTTGCTTTTGGTTTTACTCAATAAGCTGTAAAAAGCTCAAAATAAGTCCAAACTTAAAAACAAAAGTTGTTCTGATTAGCTTATGACTTGCTTAAACTATATTAGAAAAGAAAATAGAGATTACAACACTAGATTAAAGCTGAAATTAAAGAAGAAAATGGCAAACTCTAGAAATAAGCAAAAGTTTACAAAATCCAATTAGGCTAAAGAACTCAATAAGCAATTTCAAACTATAAGCTTTTGAAAACTAATAAATCTACTTAACCACTATCTATTTAAGCTATAAAATCAACTTCCATAAGCTAGAATTCAAAATTTTAAGAAACTAACTTACTACTTACTGTTTTTGGTCTTTTAAGCTTTTTAGTGACTTTTGAACTAGATTGTACTATAGCAATTAAGCTTAGAAATGAAAATTAAGACCTAATCTAAATTAAGCTATATCTATACTATCAGATACTAAAAGATAAGCTTCTAAATCCTACGAATGCTAGCTTAAAATTAAGTTAGAAATCAGCAGTACCTTCACTTGAAGGTGCTGCTGATACACTTGACTTACCACAAAGAACAAGAGTGCAGGAAACCTAGTGGCTACCACTACCTTAAACATACTCAAATGAGTGTGTATAAACACAATGCAAGCAAAATCCAAGCCTTAAGGGCTTTGGATCAAAATTTCACAAGCAAAAAGAAAGGCACAAGGTACCCTGGTGCTGAGGTCATCATTATAAGCCATAACTTTTGAAAATCAGCAAACTAAGCTTTGAAATCTTTTGGAAACTTGTTATTTAAGAAAAACTCAACTGTTTGAAAAACTTTTACCAACTAGTATTGACTTTTTGTGGTCAAACCAACTTAAACCAAACACCCCTTTAGGACATGACAGATTTAAGAAAAGCTTTGGAATGCAAATCCATTGATTAAAACTAGATAACCAGATAATTTCTAGCTTATAACTAACTTAATTAACCTAAATTAACAACTAAATAAGTACTAATCTAGGATTTAAGCTATTTTTGGTTTTTTTAAGGAGTTTATGACAGAAATGAAAACACCATGATCTAATGACTATAAAACTTAAAACAGATGCTAAGAGATTTATAATAAGCACAAATAAACACAATGAAGCACAAATAAGTAATAAGCAGATCTAAACTAAGTAAGCAATAAGACAATTATTTAAAGCTAGAATTAAAGGTTTTCAAAGAGAAACTTACAAATTACTCTAGCTAAATAAGAGTACCTAATTAAAGGCAGCTTCAAGCTCCCTAGCTTAATAATAAGCTAGGGTAAAAGTCCATGGGAGTCCATCCAACTTTGACTCCCCTTCCATTAAGCTCATAAGTCCAAATGCTTAAGGTATTAAGATTTTTAAGCTGATTTTGAGATGTTTAGGTAAGATTAAATCTAATTGAGCTCTATCATGAGCTTAAAGACTCATGAGAGCTATAAGAGCTTAAAGAAGCTTATTGAGGGCTTATAGGACATATTTGATTATTGATAGCTTAAGAATAAAAAAGAGATTAAAAGCAAACACTACTTTTTCATTAACTAGAAACTTCTGATTACTTTATATCAATGAAAATTACAACTGAATTTTGAAAGGAAAATTATAAAAAGCTTTTAAAAAAACTACACTTAAGCTAAAAACAAACTAGAAAAAAAGATTCGATCCCGATGTGTGTGAGTGAGAGGTCCTTTTATAGCCATCTAGGGAAGATTCTAGCCCTCTTGAATCCCTTTCCAAACTTCCAATCCGTACCCTTGATTCTTCATTTATCATTGATCTCTATTTTAAGCCGTTGGATCGCATTGTGTGTGATTTAGGATTGCCAACGTGTCATTCTTTGATGTGACAGTGTGCTTCTTTTGTGAGATCATTTAGAGTAAAATCCCATCAATCCTTGTGCTTTCACCATTGATGACGTGGCTTGAGCTTGAGTGTGAGCTTAAATAGTCCATTGAGATGACTGATTTGACCTTGTAATCTTGTTAGTGAGCTCTTGAATAGACTTTCTTGCCCCTCAATTTCAAAACCCCCTTTGATTTACCTAGGTGAAAGATTTGAAGACGATGGGTGAATAGTACCCTATTTTTGGCGCCTAAAGTTTTAACTGAATTGGGTTAAATTCAGTTGGAGTTTGGGAGAATTGCAAATCTAGTCCCTCTCTTTCTTTATTTCCTATTTAAGTTATAAAAGCACTTTCTGAAATTACAAAATTGGTTTTTTAAGGGTTAAAAGGCCCATTAAGGGTTCTAGGGCCCAATAAGAGGTGAGGGGTTTTTTTTGACTTTTTGGAAAGTTGGAGGGTTAAAATGGAACATTTTAGGTTTTGTTTTTTTATTGGTTGACTTTTGTTGACCAATGTTTGACCATTTTGACTGGATTTGACTGAGGCTTGACATTTCTGGCTTCGGCTTTGATTCTTTGGCTTCTTTTTGTACTCTTCTGATTCTCGTGTCCGTGCTTGCCCGTTTTTTGACTGTTTTCTTGTGATTTCTGATATATCCGTACCTGCACACACAAAACACAAATACAAGCATATTTTTGCCATTTTTGGTCTGTTTTGGGTTTAATTGGGTTATTTTAGGTACAAATGGATATGTGTATTTTACACTTATCAAAATTCCCCAAACTAAACGATTGTGTGTCCTCACGCAATATCACATGCCTTATAACCAAATACCTCGAAACTTCCCCAAACTAAACCTTTGAAAAGTAGCAAAGATTTTTGTTGAGAGAGATAAGAGATCACAAGTTATAAAACACCCGATTTCCCATTTTCAAAGATTTTTCTCTTTTTATGATTTTTCTTGATAATTAACTACCTAACTACAACTTATTTGTGTTGACATAATGTATTGTTTTCATTACCTCATTGGTAACTTTAAGGATCATAGAATAAAAAGCACAATTAAGTGTCTAAAAGATAACTTCATCATCCCCGATTTTTCACTTTTCCCATGCTAAGCTTAAAAACAAGATCATTGTTAATTACAAGTCATGACACTAACACTACTCATAAATACTAATTGTGTGGTTCCTATTCCAGAGGTGGGCAGTTTAGTGAAGAAGGGGGTGACCAGTCTGAGCAGATTAAAGAGTTGCATCGGTCGGTTCAAGAACAGATTATTCGGCATAATGAACAATACAAGGAACATACGGATAAGCGTCGTAAACAGGTTTTGTATTGGGAGGGTGATCTAGTTTGGATTCATCTTCGTAAGGAGCCTTTGTTAGCAGGGCGTTTTGGGAAATTGAAACCGCGAGGAGATTGTCCTTTTCGTGTTCTTAAAAAGATCAACGACAACGCGTACAAGATCGAGCTTCCTGGTCATTATAATGTTTTGCCACTTTTAATGTTGCAGATTTGTCGCCATACAAAACAGATAGTGATGATGAGCCAAACTCGGGGTCGAGTCTTTTTCAAGAAGGGAAGGATGATGCAGTTTCGATCCACGAGCGAGTCAACGTAACAAATACGCTTGGCGCTTATTTTTCGGCAATAAATTTCGGTGGCGGATTGGGCTGAAATTTTCATGGTCACTCGAAAACGGCCCAACGGTCAAGACTCAACGTTTTGTTATGAGCCATGTCAGTTTTGGACCTTTCGGGGTCGTTTGTGGCCT
>BQNB010063505.1:0-35657 GCA_026074375.1 Tanacetum coccineum | reverse complement strand
AACTATAACAATGACTTTTACCCATTATACACATCTACGTTTACATGACACTTTGACACTTGACAACATTTATTGACAAACCGTTAGGACACTTAGGGGTTCAACCTTGATTTGAGCTTGGTACTAATACTAAGCTCCTAGGCACGTTCCATTACATTTTTGTCACACCCCGAGAAATTCCGGTCAAAATTTTAAACTTTTCCGATCATTATTTTTGATTTTTATACGTTACGTTTGAATCCGGCAGTTTACCGGGAAGTTAACCCGCTGAAAAACGTCATCGGACACGTCCTGACTTTGGATTTTGATTAGTTTAGATATTATATGAGTTATTTTATATTTTCTAAGTGTTTCGTAGTTTACGATCACTTCCGGTACTTATTTTTACGTTTTAGCGTTTAATTTTCTTTTTTCGCGCTTTTGATCAAACTTTTGTGGTCAACCCCCACCCCCAACCTCTCTAATTTTCAGTGCAAGCAAAAGAAAAGAAAAGGAACCAAAAATTTGAATTTTAAATGAAAACACTACATCACATGCATACATGCATACACACACTTAAATAAATCAAAGAGCATCTTTTATCTCTAGTTTGAATTTCAAAAATAAAACACCATCACATGCAAGAAAGTAACATGTTTGTTTTATCCTCCACTACCAATGGATCTTACACTTCACATGTTGACCTTTGGACCAAGGCTGTCAAGATCGCGATCCCACCTGGGATCGTTTTTGTCTTTGCAAGATCGAGATCGTAAGATCGGATCAAGATCGTAAGATCCTACCAATTTATCATGTTTTGTAAGCAACGGATAAACGAGTCAAACTATTTTTATTCTATCATCATCAAATATAAATGTTATATAATTCTCTTGAAAATGTTAAAGTTTAAATTTAAAATACCAAAGTAAAAGTAAAACACAAAAAATCAAGTTTCAATCGTCACATTCATGAATTAGCGGAATAAAATTACATAACATGCATAATAAACGTCTCAAAACAAAGTACTTCACTAGTATCACTACAATTAAGCTATCTGAATTAAAACTTAAAGGTTAATAGTTAAAAGTTAAAACTATGAAAAGGTAAAAGAAAAAACAACAATTATACCTGTTAAGATTTTTTTGCTTAAGAGGTACTAGAACATGAGAAGAGAACCCTCATTTGTTTCATCTAATTTCAAACATTTGAGGAAGTAGGATAAATCTAGGTTTATTGATTGATTAGAAAATCTAGGAATGAAACGTCAATGCTTGTTAGTGAGATCAGCGGACTCGTATTGTTCTTTTTTGGGCCTAAAAAAAGTAATGGGCTAGTCAATAAGTTAGTAACTTGGTAATTTGGTAAACTCGTATCGACACGCGATCCTACGATCTTACGCGCGAGTTTACGATCCTACTTGCGATCCTACCTCTGATGCGATCCTACACCGATCATACACGATTTTATCAGGGGGACACGTAAGATCGTACGATCTTACGTGTAAACTCGCGAGTTTGACAGCCTTGCTTTGGACCATAATTCTACTAGTGAGCCATTCAAGCTAAACTTAGAGCCTAAGTAGTAAGCCCTTTAATCTAAACTTAGAGCCAAAGACAAAAATTTTGTTCTTTCCCCCCCCCCCCCTCCACACATTTTTGGTGTGTGTTGTTCACTTAACCATTGGTTGCACTCTTGGATGACTAGTCATGAACCCTTAACCTAATCTTGTCCTATAAATACCATATATACTTCTAACTTAGGGTTTCATTCTTATATCATAGCCTCAAAATCACTCATCTCTCTCTTTTTCTCTCCTCTTACTCACGGCACACACATACATACATATACTTTCCATAGTTTTGATTTCTATCAAGACCCACTCATTCCAAGTTCATTTCTAAGGTTACCAAAGGTGTTGTGAAGTATTGGTTCTTTGATTTAAGGGTTTTTTTTCAAGATTTACAAATTAGGGTTTGATTATTATTTGGGGTTTTTCAAGATCTAGTGATTTTGGGTATAGATCTTGTGTTTTTGCTTCTTGTTCTTTATTCTTGTAAGTATCTTAAATCTTTCTTTGTTGTTTTTCTTATGTTCTTTTTATTTGTTCAAGATCCATACATCCATATGTTGTGTTTGAATTTTTCAAAGATTTTAAAGACAAGATTTCATAAATAATGATACTACTTTATTTCACTAGTTAAATATTATGTTCTTGGTGAGATGAGAGTTGAATGAGTGTTGCAACAATAGAAATGAAGGGATTAGGTTAGATTTAGGTGTGGTTTTGTTGTGGATTAGTTGTGAATGGAGATTAGGCTAGATTAGGCACTATTGTGAAGTTTGGGTGGATTTTGGTTGCGTTTTTGGCAAAAAGTGCTTGTTGTCCCAAATTTGTTTTGAGGTTTTGGTCGACCTAAAAATATTTTCATTAGGCGTAAAAGTAGTTTTTGGAGAGCTCGTTTCGAATAGATAGTTTTTCATATATCGCACATTAAAATTGGATTTAAAACGACCAAGTTATAGCCAAATGAAACTTGAAACATTTTTCGACAAAACCGGATGAATAGTGTGCTGATGTGAATAGTAAAATGAGTTTTCGGACATTTTTGGACTTTCTAAACACTAGCGAAACATATAGTAACACATACCTATTGATTAGTATCATTTAAAGACGTCGTTAACATATTTTAGGAAAAGCGTTAAAGTTACTAAAAATAGTAAATAGTAACTTTTATTATTTTTTAGCGAAAAACCAAACATAGATGTTAAGCGATTAAGATAGTTTAGTTGCATGTTTTGAAAATATAGAAAACTTAAACCAATATAGTTGTTGGTATTAACGTTCTTGAAATAAATATTTCCTAAAAAGGAAACTTTCTATAATGGTAACTTTTTGGAATCAAATGTCGAGATTTCAAAAAAAAAAAAAAAAAAAAAAAAAAAAAAAAAAAAATAATAAAAAAAAAAACAAAAAAAAACAAAAAAAAAAAAAACGAAGAATGTTTTAATTTCACTAAGTCGTTTTGTGATAAATAAAGGACCAAAAACATTAAATACACATGCATATCTTCATATTTTAGCGTTTCGTGTGTGTATATTTAGTATACTTTTTGTTTTCCTCAAGCTACGTTATTTATCTAGGTTTTAGCTAGATTTTCTATATCAACTTTCCTTTACGTGATCTACGTGCGTATCTTGTAAGGTGAGTTCATAGCCCCATATTTTTACTACTTGTTTTACTAATTGGGGTGAGAAACATTGCTTGCTTTTAAACATTGGACACAAATGCTTTATGTATTTCCCAATCTTGTTTATGTGTTGCCTAAGGTATTTGTTGAAACTTGTATGCTTCTTGAGTTGATCATGGACCGTTAGATATTTTGATCAGTTGGAGTGGTTAGTGCGCGCGATTGAGAAGTGTTGTAGATAGATCATATTGGAACAATCATCCCCATCCGTTGTTTAATAATAGCTCTTACCATGATCAACGGACGTATTAACTTGTCGAGTGATTACGTTTGATGGATTTTTGTGAAAGCGCCTGTTGTGGCACCCGTCAGGGCAAGTTTATTTAGCATTTTGCATGCTCCCATTACATTTAGCCTCGGTATCATGAGCTTAGCGCAACGTAAATGCCTTTTTATGTGATATTGTATCTGTTATACTAGTCACATTCGTTTTGCAAAATTTGTGGTCCACTCTTATATTAAATTCAAACCTATGAATTCACCAACTTTATGTTGACGTTTTAAGCATGTTTTTCTCAGTTGCTTAGCTATGGATGTCTTTGCTTGCTTTATGGTGTTTCCTTGCTTTAGACTGATTTTCAAGACTTATTAATATCTATGTTAACATCGTTGTCAAACTTTAAAACCTTTTATTCGCTTTCGCATATTATCTATGAGCCTATGTAAAACTTTAACTATTTTATTTAATGTAACGATGTTGGATTTCTAAACGTACCCTTAGAGGTCATTCTTTGTATCTTGTGTGATGTATATGATGACGTCACGCCCCTGGACACAAGATTCCGTCCAGGATCCGTTTGGGGGTGTGACAGATTGGTATCAGAGCCAGGTTATAAACAACTAGGTAGTATATTTAGGTCTGGTCTATAACCAGTATGTGATCCTACGTGTTTACCTGCTTACGTATATAATTACTATCGATAAGTATACGAGTATTAATTATAATACACTTCTATAATTATAATACGATTAATTTTGCCATGATTATATTTTACACCATCTTTACTTTCTTCTGCATTACACGCACCTTGCATGGTTTAATATAAACAGAATTTATATAAACTTTTGCTTGTGCAGGTTATGGCAGCTTTGGTTATTTTAATTTTTTTGGACGTATCAGTCGAGAGTATGGGATCCTCTTTTCCGCGAGTTATCCTTATCGGTTCTAATTCTGTTGGAGTTCTCGGTCTGTGCACTGAGGTTGTGGGGGTTACAGTTGGCTCTCACCTTGCAGGGTGCTCGAGCTTGATCTCATTCATTCGGTTAGGGTGTATCCATCTGAAGTTTCCACTACCTCCGTAATTCTAGCGTGTATGGTTTCACCTTTTTAGTGTTCAGATGATTTAGAGTCAGATACTGAGATGCCCGAGAGGCATGTATCACCTACACCTCATGATGCTATGCTTACTAGGTGGAGGAGCAGAGTTGCATTAGAGTAATCTATTCACTACTACTCTACTCCAGAGATCCCTACTGCTCCCATTTTACTCGCACCATCTGCTATTGTATTGCACCATCATTGTGTTTCCACTTGCACCTGTTGTTGCCCCACCCGGGATTCGTCGACGATGAGCTATTCTTATCCGACCTAGGGAGGACATTCCCATCGGTGACTTTACCGTACTCATCCTAGTAGGCCATGTAGAGCATTAACGGAGGGGAAGGCCCAAGATAAGTTAGAGTAGGTTGTTATAAGTCTTACACAGAAGCAGTCGGTTAGACCTTTACCTTATCATCATTTAGCATTGAGGTAAACATCATATCACTTGGATTGTTTTACTTCCGGATCATCATCGAGTCATTCATCTTTAGATCATTCATCATTTGGGCATTCTATTTCGGGTAATTCCTTATCCGGAACTACATCACCAGAACACACCATTTCTGATTCATCTATACACTGAGATTGATTTATACACCACTCTGCTAGGACTCCACGGTATTGTAACGTGGCCTATCTTCGTTAGGAGAGTGAGTGAGCCCAGTTTTCTACCATGTATTACCAACGACATCGAGATAGGTCCCTCACTAGGAATTCTTCTTTTGAGTTCATCTGCATGGACATCTTGTAAGAGATGTAGGTCACCTGTGCTACGTGACTTCATCTATCCATGCTACAAGAACTTTAGTTTCTTCTCATGCTGATCTCCTTCCACCTCGTAAGAGGCTTAGGGATTCTATTTCACTAGAGGATGGTGTTGAGGAGGACATTGATACGGATGTGTTAGAGGATATTGAGGCTGATGCTACGGCTGATGAGATTGCAGTAGATAGGGATGTTGAGGTTGGGGTTGATGCTGGTATTGATATAGAGGTCGATGTTAGGGTTGATGTAGAGGACGAGTGTTGGGATTAAAAGTCTTCTTAAGATGTTAGAAGTTAATGCTGCTTAGTTTAAAGTTAATGCTGCTCAGAGGAATTAATACTGCTGGTGAAATTCAAGGAAGATATTCTAAGTGGTTAATGCTGCTAGTGTAAAAGTTAATGCTGCTAGTGCAAAGTTAAGACTGCTGGAATACTAATGCTGCTAGTTATAAGTTAATACTGTTTGACTTAGTTAGTACTGCTTATGAGATATGTATGAGTTATTTAAAGGTAAAGATTATAAATTTCTTAGGAAAATAATATATAAGCCATTGTCAATCATTAACACCACTACTTGTTATTTGCACAAAACATTACCAACCCATCATTTCCATTTAAGGGACTCTTTGGTGTATAAAAAGAGGTCCTAGGGCATAGGGTTAGATATACATTCGACAGAATTCATACCCGAATCATAATCTTCTTTAGATTTTTCATAGCTTCAAGGTTTGTAACCCTAATACTATTGAGGGTATTAAAGCTTATTGTGTTTACTTGTGTGTTACTATTTTATTAATAATTCTTCTTATATGATAAAGATTAGATTCGTATAATATTTATATATTCAACAAAGTTTCACTATAATTGTGTAATTTTATTAGAATAACCTAGCCTTAACAAGGAAACAAAGGAAATTAAAGAATTCTATTGAGGTATAGGATCAAAAAGTGGTATTAGAGTCTTGTTGAGAAAGCTTTGAATAAGAATAGAACCTTTTTGAATATACAAGGATCTCTTTGCTGCGGATTCAGAAATCTGCATTTTGGTGGTTGCATCTAAATGTTCCCTATGCTCAAACTGGTTGAGTTTGAGATTTAGAGGATGAGATAGAACAGTACATCCAGATGATGGACATATTCTTATGGGAGGTCATGGAAATGGTAATCAGCCACAAAAAACAAAACTTGTTGAAGGTTGTTGAGACTATTTCTTGCCTCCTACAACTGTTGAAGATAAGGCTCAGAGAAGGTTGGAAGGAAAAGCCAGAAGCATTTGCATGATGGGATTCCTAATGAAATAGTTAAAGTTTTAACTCATATCAAGATGCGAAGTCGCTGCTGGAAGCCTATTGAAAGAGATTTAGGCGTACGTTAATTGATGTGTAGCAAAACCAAATTTAATAATGGATATAGTATTAATCCCGTAAGAATTCTTTCAATACTTTCAAACAAGGAGGAAAATATAAGGTTTAAATTCTCCTCTAAAGATAACACATTTGTATATTTTTATACGGGAAGTAACTTTTTCCTCGGGTCGTGTTGTCCCAACGAATCGTGATGAATTGAGAATTTAGGAATAATTGGATTCGAGTTAAGAATGATTTAAGGATTTAGGAGCTTGATTAAACTACAAATGTAAAAAGCATTTGGGAATTTAAAAAAACAATTAACTAACTTGAATTGTAAATGCACTAAAACGTTAAAAATGCGAGCTAAAACTGGAATTGAAACATCTAAGGACCACTTTTAACAAATTTTATACCTAAAAATCACAAATTTAAAATGAAAATTTTAGGAAAAAGAATTGGAATTTTTTAACTATTTTTGTATTTTTTATGAATTTCTAAAGTTTAATGAATTAATCAAAAATAAACTTTTTCTAAAAATTAACACTAAAATTTTACTTTTATTTTTCAAAAATACTAGATTTAAAAAGAAAATTAATGCAAAAAGAATTTTAATTTTTCAACTATTTTTCTATTTTTTATGATTTTTCTAAGAAAAAGTAAATCACTTAAATCTATTTTAATTCCTAGAAAATACAATTCAAATGAGAAAAATAAAGAAAAATGGTTTTTGAACACTAAAATGGTGCAGAAATGTAATGACACAAAAAGCCCCAATTTTTATGAACTAATTGAACCCTAATTTGTTCAATTAAAACAAAACCCTAAGTTTATTAAAACTAAATACTAAAATTATAAAACTATTTTATTTATACTAAAACGACAGGGTAGAAATTGCAATAAAGGAAAGAACAGGGTAGGCGGCTAAAATATAGGAAATTTACAATTTAGTGAAAACGAGTAACCTTGAACTATTAAGAAATGACAAAATAAACCCTACGATTCTAGCTTATTTTGCTTATTGAAAAAGTGATTTTTAGCAAAAACTCAAAACTACAAAGTTGTAGACTAGCTTAATCTCTACAACTTTAATGAAAACACTTTCTACTTTTATCAACTAAATAAGCTGGAAAATAAGCACTTTCCTAACTGTTACAGAAAGTGGATGTTTGACAAGCTTTTTGGATTTTGGCTTATATTGAGCTTATTACTTGATGAAAATTAAAACTAAAAGAAACTATGTAAAGCTCAAAATGTGTACTAAAGTTGTCTTAAAAGAAAAAGGTTACAAGTAAACAAAAATAGCAAGAAATTTACTAATGAAAAGTGACAGATCAGCTTATTAATGTTGATAAGCTACTCCTATTAAGCTAACTAGCTTAATACTAAACTCTAGAAGATGAGATTTTGCAAATAAGCTCTCCTATGATCATAAAACTAAACTGGATAAAAGGATTTTCAAAATTATTACTAAAAATGAAAAATTCAAACTGAGATAAGCTGAAAATATGAAGTACTAATGGACTATTTTAGCAGACTAAAATAAGCTACACTAAAAACTTATAATGAAATCTAAAAGATGAATTTGTTGAAACTCATGGACTACTAATTATTTGATTAATTTCTAACTCTAACTTCTACTTATGATTTTGAGATAAATGGGTAACTAGTCTCAGGTAAATAGCATGATAGAACAGCTCGAAAACTGATAGTTGTGAAGATGCAACTGCGCGCAAAGAGCAAAGCTCTCTCAGGACAAGATGAACTTCTCCGCTCCCCTCACTCTCCGGCCGCCGCGCCCTATTCTCAATACTTCCCTAAGTGTACCTTAGTGTTTGATTAGACAGAAATTTAACATTGGAAAGCTATAAACACACACTCCTTAACTATTTCTTTCTCACTAATTAGCCCTGGTGCAAATAAGAAGCTTTTACACTCTAACTTTGAATAATACAAACTAAATCCTAAACCCTATTTAAAACTTCATTATAACACTAAAACACAAATGAGTAAAGATTTGACAATTTTATTTTGACTTTGGAAGGTCACTAAAACTAAAACCAAACACTCCTCAATACGTGACTGTCAAAATCTAATTTTATACTTAAAATATACTACTCTTCTCACGATATACAAACTAAACCCTAAACTTTTTCACCTCCCCCCTACCCTAAGTACAACAAACAAGACCCCCTTCTTCCCCCCTCCGCACTATTTTACAAACTAAAAGTCACACTCCCGATCCCCCCTCCACCCCCCCCTCCTAGCCACTGTCAGAATGCCCCCTCCCCTCCCGCTTTCCATCCCTCCCTAGCTCCCCCCCCCCCCCCCCCCCATTTCACTCTACTCCGCATTCATGAAGAGAAAGATATATGCCTAAAAGAGAGGGACTGTGAACTCAAGCCCCCCCCTTCCCTCCTATTCTACCTCTCGCGAGGAACTTAAACTCCCCCACTCGCTAATACAAAGATCCTCAACTAATCATCCGCCTCTATCGCCGGCCCTCAGAGAATTAAAAACAAAACTTCTGCCCCCCCAATAGCATCCCCTCATCCCCTCCCCTCCCGCCCAATGTTAAGAGAGCTCAAATTTAAGCCTAAATTCGCTATTCTCTTTGAGGAGAGAGAGATAACAAACCTGACCCCGACCCGCCAGTTATGGAGTACTCACCCTCGCCACTTAAGCCAATCCTTGCCTCCACGACGCTGACCGTGGCTTTAGAAAATAACAAATCCTCTCACACTCTAAGCTGGCCCTCCCCACCCACCTCCTGCCTCCTCCAACTCACCCCCCACGCCAACTATAAAGCCTCCCCCAAGTAAGCTCCCCCCAGAGATCAAGTGCTCCCTATTTTACTCCCCCGCCCTCGCCTCCTCGCTCCTAACCTCTTATTTGACACAATAGAAATCCTTTCTCGCGCCCTCTCACATGATTTTGATTGTCCCAATTGATCTCCGCTCTCCCAGTAAGGTAAAGGAATTGACTAAAAACAGACTTTTAACTTAAATTTGAGCCTATGTAAAGTAAATAAGCTCATATGAGCTTATTAAGAGCTCTAATGATGAAAAATGACTCTTAAAATTGAAAACAAAAAACAAAAATACTTGAAAACTGATGTGTATTACTCTCTAATAGATGATAGTACAAGATGTAATAGAAGAGTACAAGAGGCTTAAGAGCTTATTTACTTAAAAAGCTCTTTTGAAATAAATTGCACTTATATTGAGAAAATTACAAATGGAAATTTAAACAAAAACAACAACTGGCAAAAATGAGCCCTATTGTGCTATTTATGAGGAATGAAAAAGAGGAGGGAAGAAAAAGAATTCTTGAATCTTCTAATAAATCTCAGCCGTTGATTTTTGATCTATTATTTTGACTTTATAGGGCCGGTTATGTTTGGTTGAGGAGAATGAGGTGTTCGCACCAATGATGTGGTTGCCTCGTGGGCCTTAGTGAGGAGGGGTAGGAAAGTGTTAATGAACAAGGGTCGAGTGTTTATTGAGGAACTGGCGTGTAATGGGTAAGGAAAATCGGTGATTGGGGTTTGTTAGAAGAAAAGGGGGGGGAAAAAAAAGTTTGAGTCTGTTAGGGTTGTTATAAGAAAGCGTTTTCAGTTTGAAGTATGAAGATATGCACTTTTGGTCCACTGCGTTTGCTTCCCTTTTCTAGTGTAAAAGTAGGTTTGGGAATTACAATTTCAGCCCTTGTGTTTTCCTTCTTCTTTTTCTTCTTTAATAAACAACTTTCCACATTTGTCAAATTAAGTCCCTTGAACTTTATAACTCCAAATGAGCTTTTAAACTTTGAAGACTTGTCATTTTCAGTCCTTGGCTTCATTATTTTGGCCTTTCTTGCTGTGTCGGCTGATCCGGCTTTGATCTTTGGCTGTTTCTTCACTCTTTTTCTTGTCTCTTTCGTTCCTTGTCGGTTTTTGACTGTTTTTGCTTCTTTTTGTCCTTTTTATCCTTTCCTGCACAATAGACACAAAAGCACACATTTTTCTATTCTTTTGGCATTTTCTGGCTTTTATTTGGCAAAATCCCGGGTATTTTCATATAATACATTTTGCATTTATCAAATTCCAAACTAAAGGATTGCCGTGTCCTCACGCAATGTTATTAAGTGTACACTTTGTAAACTAACAAGTTTCCAAAATGCCCTTGTTTTCACCTTTTATGAATCACCTTTTTAACAACTTTCACTTTTCTCAACATTTAATCTCATGGAAAAAACACACATTAATGGCAAATCATTGCAATGTTGAACTTTAGGCTCATTTGAATTAGGTATCACCGATTATTAGAGCACAAAAGAGGAAAATTCGTCATCCTTGTCTTTGTCTCTTGACTTAAAACAAAGCTATTAAACAAGATCATTGTCAATATAAGTCCAAATGGTTAAGCTCTTATACTTACAACTTGTGAACTTTTCACTCCCAAGAATAAATTAATGATTAAGATGTGTGCACTCTTTTCAATTCAACCATAGATCAATTTATCTTCATAGTTGAAATCCATCTAAGCTTTACAAATAAGCCTTGTGAGCTCAAATGTTAATAACATAGATTATATCTCGTCCAAAAGCTAAAAGAGATTAGGAAACAAAACTTAATAAATTGATTTGAGGAAAAAGAAATTTTTATCCATTTTTTATTTTTCATTGTTTACTATAATGTATTTTCTTTGCAATAGGAATGTTGTTCTTAGTTCGAACCCCTACTTAGGCCTTTCTCCCAAATAGGATATCGCAACAACAATTGGTGTTTTAGTTCGAACCACCACTCCGTGCTAACGTTTTGTGGGTCTATCGCGGACAACACCTTTTTCCTACTAAGCCTAGGGAATCCAAGTCCCTTAGTTGCAATCATCACCTAGGGCCGCGCGTCCCTAGTGCATGAATGCTACGAACCTTGATTCCCGTAATAGTTTTAATCCTGAGGTGCGACCCCATCCGAAGTCTTTCTCTCAACCTGATGGTCCAACGATTAAATTACTATATATAGCTTTTATTATTTCTATTTTTCGTTGAATTGCTTCATTTGGCACGAAAAAAATAATGCTTTTTTTTGCATTAGAAATGCTTTCCAATGCATTCTTTTTTATAATTGTCTTTTTGTTGATTGGAAAAATTTTCACTTTAGAAAATCAACTTATAAATTTGAAACAAAAATCTTATACTACATATTAAAATGAATTCTTTTTCAAAATGTAATTACTTTTTCTAAAGACATTGGTTGACTTAGCTAAATTAAAAGAGCACGTAATGATTAGTGGTGTTAAGAAGCTTGTGGGAGTAAAAAGACAAAATCATTCATATAAGTTTAGGTTTTCCAAATAAAACCTCTGCATTAAGCAAATTACACTTATATTTAACTACATCATCTCTTGTTCTTCACATTTTAAAATCCAAGCATTAGGATTTTCGTGAAAGCGTGGCACTAAAAAGGTAGGTTAAAGAACTAGCTAGGGCATCTTCAACCGGGTCAATCAAAATTAACTCCTTATTTTCTCACAACGGGGATTACCAAAAAAGTTGTGTTTTTCCAAACTTAAGCTTCTTTTGAGCTTTTCTTGTAAGCAAAAATTTAAAATTTTCCACTTTTTTCACAAAAATTGTAATTCAAAAAAGGTATCACACAAGGTTTGCGTGAAGGGCAATAGTCAATATCGAAGATATCCTTCCCCAAACTAAAATGAAACTTTGTCCTCAAAGTTTAAAAATAAGGGTCAAAAGGAATCTTTAACAAAAATTCTAAGGACATGGCATAAAAGAATAGATGTTAGTTCGATAAAGACAAGGATAAGAGATTTCCTTATTTATGAAGAGAAGATTGGAGACCATCGATGGAAATTGTGGGAATTGCTTTGTCCTTCCACAATTTTGAACCATGAAGCTTCCAAAATCCGGAAAACCTAGACAAAAATCACAAACAACCAACAAGAGACGAAAAAGAACAAGCTTCCTCTCATCTTTTACATTGTTAGCTCAAAAAACATCTTTAAAAAAGGTTCTTAGTTTTTGTTCACGAGTACAAGCTAATACTTCGCCCCGAATTAATTTGGTCCTTGGGGAAGCAAAGGAAAATAGTTAGTAAACGAAAATAATAAAAGAAATAAAAGGAATAAGCTGGGGTGCCTCCTCCACGAAGCGCTTTGTTTATTATAGAGTCCCCTTCGCTTGACTCTTTCCCTAAACTAGGTCATTTGGTGGATAACTAACATGGTGTTGAAAAACTCCAAAAGGTGGGAAAACTTCCACCAAACTAGGGATTATGAAAAGATATACCGTAGCATTTTTGATTCCGGGCTCAAAAAACTTTTTAGAAAAGATTTGCAAATACGAGAAAATGTGAACCCGAAAAATGCTTTTATGTAACATGAAAGTCCATTAAGGGTGGGTGGAGTGGGTTAAAAACATCAAGAGTCAAAAGAGCTTTAGATGGTGCTAACTCTTTTGAACTCTTGTCATCAAAAACATCCTTTTCAAAATGAGAAATCCCCGGATCAAATACCTTTCCCTGAATGTTCATGGGGAATATCATATCCACGAGGCTAAAATCCTCATAAAACACATAATCACTCCCGACATAAGAGGTAGTCTCCAAATGGTCAAGTATTTCAATGTCGGGATGAAAAACTTGTAACTCTTGTTTAGACTTAGGTTCAACTTTTGTTTCAAAATCCTCTTTTGTCTTACTTTCAAAAAATTCAACCTTTTTAGCATTCATTTTAAAGAAATTTTCATCTTCAAGTAAACCGTCTAGGAAGGCAATTTCCTCTTCCCATTATCTTGAATCATCCCAAATCATTTTTCATTTCACTTTTGAAACACTTCCATGTTTAAACTCTTCATTATCTTTTACAAATCAATTGTTGGCCCATGTTTCTAACACAATTCCCAATTGGGGGCAAAGAAAGTCACAAATGGTTTTTTAACATCAACTTTCGGAGCAATTTGTCTAGATCGCCTATTAGAAAATGATTTCCTCGTCTTTTTTCCAAAAAGAGGGTTAAATTACTCTTATGAGTTCCTTATGAACATCCTTTTAAGAATTGGACTCGTCATTTCGAGGGGGAAATCATCTTCTTCTCAAAGTGAGGGATTTGAAAATAGTCTTGTAACACTTTTGAAAAATCATCACCAAGAGGAAAATACAATCTTTTCCATTTTGGACTCTCTTGGGATTGGAATGAGGAATCTCTTGTTTAATTCTTTTTTAGAATAAATTAAGATCTCATTCCCTTTTGAAAGAGTCACTCAAGATTATTGTTTGGAAAGATGTGTGATGAAATTGCACTTATGGAGCTTTTTTAGGTGAAATGAATAACTCATTCCTTGGTTAATGATTTAAATCAAGCCTTCGTTCTAGCAGCTGGGTCAGATAATCCCTTCTTAATTCTTCTTTTTGTTTAATAAGTTTTTCCAAAAGAGATTCAACTCGGTCAACATTAGTGGATGTGGGTGAAGTAATATAATTCTTTGGTTTCACAACATCTTTGACCCCAGGTCATCATAAATCTCCATCATATGGGATTGACTCTTTGTCTGACTTACCATCGGTTTAAAAACTTTCTTTACCATTACCATCCCTTATCACTAGATCTTCCCGTGAAACATCATATTAAGACTCGTGCGGTTCGAAGGTAGGCTACCACGTATCAAAGGAACACGGGGGTCGCAACAAAGTCTAAATCACAAAATCGACCGGGGAAAGTAGAATTTTCCGACCTTCACGAACACATTTTCTGGCTATCCCAAGGGGTTTAGAAATTGTTCGGTCAGCTAATTCTAGAACCCATTCTAAATACCTTGTAAGGTCGGAAGTCCAAGTTTCTTCCAAATAGACAAGGGATGAGATTGATCATGCACCTAGATCCGCTTAGAGACAAGTACTTATCAAACTCCCAAAAATCACAAGGAATGAGAAATCGACCGGGTCACCAAGCTTTTCGGGAAGCTTTTTGAGAATGACCGCAGAGCAATTAGCATTCATTGGTGTCTTTGTTATTTCAATTAACTTGTCTTTTATTACTTAACAAACTTTTTTGATCTTCAAAGACAAAAAATACTTTGGGCATGTGGAACAAGAGCATCATGCAAAGCTAAGTTTCAAAATGAAAGATCTCGATAAAGATTTTCTATCGAACTTTGAAGCTAAGATATCCACTCTTTCACGGTTTTTTTTGCCTTTTCAACCCTTGAAGGGTAAGGCAAATTTGTTTTGGTCTTTGAAAGTTCATTATCAACTCTAAGTTCAACAACTGGTTCTTTTCCTTTGTTTTGGACCTTTTCCCTAATTTGAACTACCGGAGGTTGGACTCTTGCGGTACTTTGTGAACTATTAAATTGCACTTGGTCCTTTGTCACATCGGTTTCCTTACCAACCTCATTGTCCGGATTGACAAAAGGAGGAGCATTTGGAAGGGTTAAGGGTCCATCTAATACAGACACCATACTACGGGTGGTATCCCTTTGATTCATTTTCTAGGATTAGGAATTGTGTTACTCGGTAAAGAACTTGAACTTGAAGGTTGGTTGCTATTTCCTAATTCATCAAACTTGGTGCAAAGGCTTGTTAACAAACTTGTTACATTTGCCATTTGATTTTGCAAACCTTGATTTTGATTTTGCACATTCTTTAATACTGCATCGTTTGCTTTGACATAGCTTTCAAAATCTGTTTTCAAAACACTATTTGTTGGAAGTTGGTAAGGTAAAACTTGATTGATTGGTGGTTGATTGGTTGGTGTTTGATATGGTGGAGCTTGATAAACTTGATTTTGGTTGTTTTGACGGTTTTGATTAAAATTTCCTCCACGGTTTTGGTTGAAGTTTTAGAATTAGGTCCCCTTGAATACGGTTCGGATTGTTTTGGACTATTCGGTTGATTGAAACCCGGTGGGTCATTTGGCTGCCAAATTAGGTAGTGTTGGTTTCCTTTGGAGGGAAAATTTCCAACGGCCTGCGGTTTGTTGAAATTGTTGGGATATTGTCATGAAAAACGGGGAAAAATCGTTTTCCACCTCGAGTCAACGGAAAAGGTTTAAAATGGTTGATTTTGATACACAAGTGACACTACTTCCTCAACTGCTTTGAGGGTGCAGGTAGAATAGAGTAACAACTAAAGCTTTCATTTGATTCATATTTGGTTCATCTTGATGTCATCTTATCTCGAGGAGATGCGGCTATTTGTTGCATATCGAAGAAGAATTATTAGAAGATGAAGAATTAGAAAGAGGAGCATCCCAATCACTCTTGGTAATTCAATTAGCACGACTTCTTGAGTAACGAACTTTTTGACTTGCAGTTCAATAATTGCTAAACATTCTTGAGGCATTTTGTCTAAGAAATTGCCACCTGCTTGCGGAATTAAGGCATCTTAGAGCGTTTGATTCAAAAGATATTTAAAAAAGTATCAAGTTGGTGAAGTTCCGAAAAGCCATTAGGTTTGGACTTGACGAAGGAGTCCTTTTAAAACGTTCCAATGCTTCATTAAAGGCTTCGTTTGGTTTTTGGTAAAAGAATGATCTCATTCGATAGTAGTGGTTTTTGAAGGTGGAATGTATTGGTTTAGAATTTTGAAACAAGGTCGTCCATGTGAGAATTGATTCTAGGAGGTTCCTTAATCTAACCATTCGCGGCTTTCACGTCTAGAGAAAAGGGAAAAGAGGAAAAGCAAAAGCTTAACCGAAGTGTTCGGAACTTCTGGATGTCTAAACGTTGAAGTGACCTTGTTAAAAAATCGAAGGTGATTGTGGGGATCTTGTCTACCCGTAAACTTATTGCTTTGCACAAGATTGATTAAAGGTTGCTTAAGCTCGAAATTGTTAGCATTGATCGGTGGAACAACTATAGCATCCTCATACCCCTCGATGGGTGCTTGTAACATTTGGGCCATTGTTCGATTGTCGGCCATTGGAATCGGATCCAAATTGAGAGGGATTGCCTCTTGTCGGTGTCGAGATCGTCGACAATTACGTCTTCTTGGAATAGTATATTCCAAGGAGGAGCGAGTGCGCATGCACTAGTGAAAATAACCAAGAAGAATTTGAGATTAAGAAGATTATTTTTGGGGAAATTTATTTTTTAGTTTTTAATAAGAATGAAAACAAAAATATTTTTGGTAATCGTTTATTACAAGCTTCACGATAAGTCTCTAAGAATACGCACAAGTGAGCGGAAAAGCTTAGCGAGCCGCAATGACTACTTAGAGAATAGCTATCACTTTCCCTTAAACTCACCTTATAGTTTGTACACTTAAAGGTCCTTCGTACCTCGCAAGTACTTAACGATTTGTTTTGTTGTTAATTGGAATGGTTTAAGGATGGATAGCTTGAATCAAATGTTTATTATTTTTTTTTTTTTTTTACTTAATTTCGTTTGGAATCGAATTTAATGAAAACGCCTTTTATATTTTTTTATAGAAATGTAGCAAAATAACTTCCAAAGGGAAGGATCTTCAAACTCTAACTTCAACGATTATTCTCAACAATCGTTCACGAACTTACCGGCAACGGCGCCAAATTATTTGGTTCGTAGTTAAAACAAAGTTCAATATACGTTTATATTAATATCCTGTAAGGAATTCTTTCAAAATACTTCTCACCAAGAGAAATATAAGGGTAAAAAATCTCACTAAAGAAAAACACACTTCGTATATTTTTTATCCGGAAGTTACTTTTTTCTCGGGAGTCGTGCCCAACGAAGTGTGAATTGAAGAATTTTAGGAAATGTTTTCGGATTCGAGCTTAGATATGATTAAAAGACTTTTGAATTGTTGATTATACTACAAATGTAATAGCAAGAATTAAAGAAACAATGAAATAGCACGAAATTTAAATGCACAAAACGAAATTAAAGAAACAATGAATTTTTTTATGAATTTTCTAAGATTTAATGATTTATCAAAAATAAACTTTTTCTAAAAATTAACACTAAAATTTTTCTTTTATTTTTCAAAAATACTAAATTTAAAATGAAAATTAATGCAAAAAGAATTTTAATTTTTCAAACTAATTTTTCTATTTTTTATGATTTAATCTAGAAAATGTATTTCACTAAAATCTATTTAAATTTCTAAGAAAATACAACTTTTAATAAGAAAAAATACATAGAAAAATGGTTTTGTATACTCTTAAATGTGCCAGAAAAAAGTAGGAAACAATATGCCCCCAAATTTAAATACTCAATTGAACTTTATTTGTGTAATTTTAAACTAAGATACCCTAAATAATTTAACTAAAGATTGAAAAATATTAAACCTAATTATTTTTCTAGAGAAATGACTGGGGTTAGATAGAAAGGGTAATGGAAAGGAAAAGAAAAGGCGTAGGCGGGCTATTATTTGAAAATTTTACACTATGAAAGAACAAATGGGGCAACCCTAAACTTTAAGAAAAGTACCAAATAGACCCCGCGATTTTGGCTTATTTTGCTTGTCTAAAAAGTGCTTTTCAGCTAAAACTCAAAACTACAAAGTTATTAAACAGCTTATTCTTAACAACTTTAACAAAAGCACTTTGGACTTTTAACGAAGGAATAAGCTAGAAAATAAGCAAATTGAAAACTGTTACAGTAAGTGCTTGTTTACTAAGCTTTTTAGATTTTTGCTTATTTTGAGCTTAAAACTTGATGAAAATGAAAACTAAAAGTTGTTAATGAAGTCGTAAGTTGAGTATTTAAGATGATCTAAATAAATTAACCTATGTTAACAAAACTAGATATGAAAATTTAAGATGAAACAAGTAGCAAAGTTTTGATTTAAATGTTTTGAGCTTTTTTCCACATAAGACCTAAGAAGCTTTATTTTTTGGACCTTAAGTGCTGGAAGATTTTGGAAAAAAGCTAACCTAGCTTAAAAACCTTCTTATTACCTATGGTAAAGAATTTCCAAAGTTTCTATGAAAATGAAAAAAGTTCAAAGAGTATGTAAATGCAAAGACTAAACTGATATGTAGTGTAATGCTGATGCAATTGGCTGCTGATGCAGGTTAGTGTGCAAGGAACAAAGATGTAGGCTAGAATTTTTAAAGCTAACTTGTAACTAAATGGATCTAAGTTAACACTCAACAACCTTGAACTCTAAGATGCTTTTAAAATCTTAAAATCTAAGACTTACACAGTTTGAAAATGTGCCCTGGTGCTGGCAAAAGAGATAGAGAGTTTTAGCTCCAATCCTTTATATATTCTAAACTTATCTTTTAAAAAACTGGTTTCAAAAAACTTGTATTATGGCTCTAACTAATAACTAGGTAGAAAATTTGACAATACTTTAAAATTGACTTTTTAATAAGTAAAAACCAGCCTAATCCAAACACACCTTTATGAAAAATGTCAAAGCAATTTGACACTTAAAATCTGTTTAATACTAAAACAGCCTGAACTATTTATCTACTCCTATTAATTTTGAATTAATAGAGCTGTTTATGCTATAAGAAGCCTAGCTTATTTATGAAAATAAGCTAGTTCTCTACCCTGAAGCTTACCTACTAGCACTATGACAGAATTTTAGAAAAGTGAGACTACTTCAACTAACTTTTATGAAACCTAAAAACAGCTAACTACACAACTTAAACAACATGCTTAACAGAGAAATAAGCTAGAATTATTAGAAATAATCAAGTGTAAAAGATAAACTTTAAGCTAAATTGATATTAAAGAGTAAAACTGGAAGTTATGGCGACGTCGAGAACTTTTTGAGCCACTCAAGTAGAGTGCAGTGGCTCAAATTGTGATCCTAAGTGGCTTCCAAAGCCTCTAAACCAGAGCTTTTAGCTCAATAAGCTAAATAGAGCTTATTACTCCTTGTGAACCTCCAATTTGAGAATTATGAACTCAAGTAATCATACTTTTGGTTACAAATGATTAGAGTGAGATTATGAGTGCTTAAAAACAAAATTTAACTGAAATTGAGCTTATTAAACGGAATAAGCTCAAATGAGCTTATTTTGAGCTTATTTGCTAAATTCGGATTAGAAATGAAATCAAAGTGAACAATTAGCTTGTAAACTGAATGAGATTACTAGATTTGTAAAGTACAAGTTGAAAAGAAAAGATTACAAGAGCTTAAAAGCTTAATTGCTTAAAACGGGAAATTACAAAGTAAAAGTTTAAAAACAAAATTCAACAACAGAAAAATTATGTCTAAGGCTTCTATTTATAGAGGAGAGGTGAAGAGGAGGGAGAGCTTCATGAAGCTTCCTTTTAATCTCGATCGTTGATCATTTGCAATCGATTTGTAGCCGTTTGATCATAGGAGTGAGGTGTCTTGGCCAATAGGGAAGTGCCACGTGTTTGCTTGTGAGTGGGGAAGGCTTATGAACGGGTTTTCACAATTAAGAGGAGCGGGGGAGTGGGAAAATTGGGATTGGGTTTGTTGTAATTGTGGCGGGAAAATCTGTTGAGGGTTAGGTGTTGCCGAGGTTATGCGGTGTGTTGTATTTGAAAGTTTGAAAGGTTAACACTTTTGGTCCTTGTCTTTTGTCCCGCCCACTTCTAGTATTAAACAAAGTTTGAGAAATGCAAGATCAGTCCTTGTGGTTCCTTTGCTCTATTTCTCTCTTTATAATAACTTCCCATCTTTGGCAAACTTGGTCCTTGACACTTCAAAACTTCCAATTAGCCCTTGAAACTTTGAATACTTGGCATTCTTGGTTCTTTTGATTTTATTTTGGCTCTTGACTTCATTTTTCTTTCTTTGACTGTGTCGGGCTGATCCGGCTTTGATCCTGGCGGATTTCTCACTCTTGCTCTGACTCTTTGTCTTTTTCCGTTTTTCTTGTCAGATTGTTCGATCGTTTTTGCTTCTTTTTGTCTTTTCAATCCTTTCCTGCACAATTGGACATAAAAGCACACATTTTCTATTCTTTTGGCATTTTTTACTTGGCTTTGCTTAGGCCAAAATCCCGGGTAATTTAGTTAATACAATTAAGCAAATATCGGCACCCATCATTCGATCCAGTAGTATTAAGTCCCATTCACTTCTCTGTTCTATCATCCTATCTAAACCTCTTTGCAATCCTGCCAGACTCAATCCCATCCTCCTTTGAAGCTTGTCAGTATCCTATCCTTAATACTCGACTGAAGGGTCATATCAGCCACCATATTCACCTTACTAGGATGGTAGGGAATCTCACAGTCATAATCACTAAACAACTCTATCCAACGACGATGTCACATATTCAACTGTTTCTGACTAAAGATATGCTGAAGACTCTTATGATCCGTATAGATTGACACTCTTTGTCCCATACAGATAATGTCTCCAAATCTTAAGGGCAAATACAACTGCTCCCTGTTTCAAATCATGGGTCGTATAATTCTTTTCATGAATTTTCAACTGCCTAGATGCATAGGCTATCACCTTACCTCTTTGAATCAACACACATCCTAATCCTAGGCCTGATGCATCACAATATACACCAGATCTTCCGGTTTCATTTGGGAGGGGAGAAAACTAGAACATGGTGTGCAGTAACAACTTTATCCTTCAAAGTTTGAAATGCATTCTTCTGCTCCTCACCCCAATCGAAAGTCTTACACTTATGAGTCAAGATAGTAAGTGACTTAGCTATCTTAGAAAAGTTCTCAATGAACCTACAGTAATATCCAGCCAATAATAAGAACGAACGAACCTCAAAAAGAGTTATAGGGGCTTTCCAATTCTTAACAGCTTCGATCTTACTAGGGTCTACATGAATCCTGTTACCATTTATCACCTCCGTGCCTAGAAAACTGTACTTACCTTACGCTAGATTCACACTTAGAAAACGTAACATACAATTTCTCTCTCTCTGAGTAGTTCAAGACTAACCTTAAGTGTTCTAATGCTCCTCTCGAGTCTAGAGTAGTCTAAGATATGTCTAATAAACCATATCACAAACTTTATTCAAGATAAGAATCTACATAACTTGTTCACTAAAGTCCAATGAATACCGCTGGTGCGTTAGTCATACTAAAGGGCATTACTGTGAACTCAAAATGTTCATAACGAGTTCTAAACGTAGTCTTTAGAATGTCATCCTCATGCACTCTCAGCTGATGGTATCCAGACCTAAGATCTATCTTTTGAGGAAAATGCGGGCCATTTTGCAGTTTTTCATATTGATCATCTAATCCTAGATGAGGATAAACATTCTGAACAATCAACTTGTTCAATTCTCTATAGTCAATACACATCCTAAAAGAACCATCCTTATTTTTCTTAAACAAAATTGGGGCTCCCCAAGGCGATGAGCTTGGTCGAAGGAAACCTTTGTCCTGGAGTTCCTTGAGTTGTCCCGACAACTCCTCCAATTCAGACATTTGGTGACAAACGATAGGGAGACTTGGCAATTCGGGTACTGCCTACAGGGAATTACTTAATTTGGGAAACTAATTTCCGAAGTGGTGGCAAATCTGATTAAATCATCCCAGGAAATACCTCGAGAAAATCTCTAACCACAACAATCTCTCCTTGTTTCTTATCGCTAGCCTTAGCACTCGTTAAAAGTCTCGCTTTCTCTTCTGGTCTTTCTCCTAAGACTCTAAGCACCTTGCCATCCAGTAGTGGTATTCTCACTACTTTCTCATGATAAATTATTTCAGCCTTATGATTAGATAACCAATCCATACCTATAATCACATCAAAACTCCTATGGCCCTGAAACTGTATCAACTTCGAATGTCAAAAGGACTTGACCCTCGGTTTCTAGTTTGCAACCCTTAATAACCTTATCAATCTCTACTAGCTGCCTGCTAGCTATCTCAATCTCATATCTGAAACCTAATTCACTGGGTTTTATGCCTAACAGAGGTACAAAAGTAATGGAAACAAAACTATAGTCGGCACCAGAGTCAAATAAGGTAGTGTCAAAATGATTGTTCAAAGTAAATGTACCCGTCATAATGTTCAGATCCTGGCGAGCTTCCTCTGCTCCCAACATGAATGCCCTACACCTAGCTTGGTTTCCTTGGTTTCCACGACCTTGACCCCCGTTATTAGCAGCAACTTGGTTTGGACGGTTTCCTCCCGGTCCTTGTGCTCTATTCAATCTAGGACATGCTGGCTTGAGATGGTCGGCACTACCACATTCGTGGCATGCTCGACGAGCAGGTGTTGGGTTCCTTACAATTGTCGGATTCACATTCTTAGGCATAACTCTACAATCCCTTGCAAGATGACCTGGGCGGTTACAGTTGAAGCATGTGCGGCAAGGCCATCCGGGTGCATGGAAGAAGTTGTAGGTTGTACACTTGGGCCAAGCACCTGTATTCTCTCTTCTTATAGGGTTTGCGGTTATAGCAAAAGCATTTCCAGTCCTAGTCGTCTTATTACCAGCCCTACCATTCTTATCCTTGCTAGGTTCCCCCATATTTCCTTTTTTCTTAACCTTCTTAATTGATCCATTTCTAACAGCCTCATCGGTCAGTGCACCAGAAATCTACACAGCCTTCTGCATAGTCTTTGGCTCCGTTGCTGCCACCATCTCACAGGTCTGTGGAGCAAGGCCATACACGTACCTCTCAATCTTCCTACTTTTTGGAGTAACCAAATGTGGAACTAACCTAGCCAATTCATGAAATTTGTCAGTATACGTAGCTACTGGTAAGCTCGACCATGACCGTGATTCCATAACTCAGTTTCCCAACTTTTGCATCTCCATTCTAGGACAAAAAAACTCTTCTATCTTCATAAACTAAAAGTCCTTCATGGCATACTAACAGCAATCTTCACACGTACTTAGCGTGCGAATCTGAGAGTTCCACCACGTTAAAGCCTTACCCACAAATTAACCAGCAGTGTATTTCATTTTTTGGTCAATACTACAACCACTCATATCTTGCACGGACTTCATTTTCTCAATCCATCAAGTAAAAACTACAGCACCTCCTTTACCATCATATTCCTTAGGGTTACAAGCTAAGAACTCCTTATATGAACAACCTACCCAGTTGTCATTCACTAACACATTTCTAATGTTCTCCTAAACATTCTCATTAACCACATTTCCATTTTGATTTCCAACATTTCCTTGGTTACCAACCCGAACTAAAATGATGGGTAAGAGGTTCTGCAATTGTTGGGCAATGATCGTTGAGAAGTCGGGTGTTCCTCCCACACCCCCCTTGACTCCCTTTACATTCCCATTGACCCCCTCTACGCCCCCATTAGCTCCCATCCCCTGGTCATTTCCTTGACCATTCAATTCGTCAATACGCTCATCATTACCTCTCCTAGGTCCTCTACCCCTCCCACCTCTACCAACCCGTTCACCCATTCCCCCTCTCCTCGTGTTTCCGGGCAACAGGTTCAGGCCAGCACTTCGGGTCTCATCCTTGCCGGCACATTATATACTACGAGTTGAGAACCATCGGGACAACGTTAGGTAGGTAGGAAGACTAACACACACACACACACACACACACACACACAAATATATATATATTATATATATATATATATATATATATATATTTTAGAATCAAGTTCGATTAAGAAGGTTTTCAAAAAATGATAGGTTTTTAACTTTGTCATGTTTTTCAAGCGTGGTAAAAAAAATAAAAAATAAACTCATTTTTAATGTGATTATAATCCAAAATGTGTAAAAAAAAAATCGAATCAATGTTAAAAAAATCTCTCGATTTTGCGATATAAGTACAATACTGAATCTTCTATACAAATTTAAGGAATCATTACCATAACTCGATTTTAGCATTGATTTGTGAATCAAATTTGTGATTTATAGATTCGATTCACTATTAAATAATGTTTACTTGTGAATCAAGTCAAAAAATATGAATCAATTTGCTCAAACGAAGATTTCTCAATCTTCTCAAAATAAAAACCTTCTCAATGGAACCGGAGCCTATATATATATATATATATATATAGAATATTTTACTAAATATATAAATATACACATAATACCCCCTTATGGTGTCAGCATCAATTTGTGTGTACAATATTATCAAGTACGAGTAAGTTGTGATACTTTTATAACTACGTTGGCCACCGTATTTATATCCGCATCCTTCCCCAATCGTACTCAGTATTAAGCACACACATTTTAATGATTGACATAACTAAAGCACCAAACCGTGAACACGCGAAAGCAAGCAAAAGCGAAACACCGCGCACATAGATCCTATACGCAACTAAATGACAGATCTTAGGTTATAGTCTAGGTCAACCCACCTAGTTCTCTATAACCCTGGCTCTGATTACCAATCTGTCACACCTGGGACAATGGCTCAAAAACGCGGAAGTGGAATGCAACATAATGATCAATCATAACACAAGATACAATATAGAGAAAACTACAATGCATAAACTTCAAGTGTTATGAAGACCATCAACCTCGAACAACCTCGAGTGATGTCCCAAATCACAATCAAATCCAAAATCTCTTACAATAACCAATGGCCCGCATAGGGGTCTAAAATCCAAACTTAAACCAAATCTTCCAAATACTAAAGCCAAATAAAATAAACAAGCAAGACTTCACATGAAAATCCACACGGGATACTTCTAAGCCTGCTATCACATATCACCAAACTATTCCTCTTTCACTTCACCTGAAAATGATACTCGAAAACGTCAACAATAATGTTGGTGAGCTCGTGGGTTTGACCATAAACCCAAAAGTTGTGCCAATATTTCAAACAATGGCTAATAGTGCAATATGACAGTGAATATATGCAAACAATCCAAGACATAGCGTCCCCCGCTAGTCAATCACCATATGTCACTTACGCACCTAAAAGGCCTACCAGCTGAAGCACTAAAATTAGGGCAGGACCACACACAAACTAGGGTATGCGTACCCATCCGTTCCAATAATCACACAAATACTAGGTAGGCGTACCCATCCGATCCAAAAAATCATGCAACACATAATATTCACATAGCAGTCATAAGCACATATCTTGTCCCAAAAACAAAACCACATTTCGTACAGATCAATTCAAAACATTTCAAAACACATTTGAGTATCATTTTTTCCCAATGGAAAAACAGTAAAAATGGGGCTACGAGAACTCACCTCAAGCAAGTCTTTAGCAACTAAATCTAAAAAGCAAATGCAACGACGTTCGCGAACACGGACCTACGTCCAAATCTAATGTCCCATTAAATCTTTTATTTTCAAATCAGTCTTCACGTTTGATGCACTCTAGAGGCTAGATGCTTGTACAATTAACACAGTAACATATTAGTAATGTGATGGTTGACGTCTCATCCCAAAATATCTAATCAATCTGATATCCCAACGATACATACTTATATACTATTTAAAGAAAATAGATAAGTAACATAAGTAAATATTTATAATAAATAATTATAAATATATCTCGAATAGTCCATTCGGTACCTTTAGTTCCCAATAAAATAATTTACAATATGGTTGAAAAAGAATTGTTACATCATAATAAGCAAACACTAAAGAGGTTTCGCGAGAAAATTATTTTATTGTCTTTTCTAAGTGACTTCATTATAATAATAAAATAATAAAATAATATTTTATTATTTAAAACCAAAAATCGTGTTCTTAAGTAAAATTTTATATGTATAAACTTTTTACGAAATTTTGACATGACCCGACGTTTTTATTATAGATGTTTTCCCTAGGTTCCAAACCTTAAATTCAAATCACTTTTCAATCATTTGCGGACACACTTTCGACAAATTCCCAAATCTAAATCTTTAACGTTTAACTAAAACGATTTCTTTCCCAAATAACGTTCAGTACACTAGAATAGTTCAAATACATTTCACTTCAAAAGTCCGACAAAACTATTTAAAAAACGACAAATATGCTTATTGGGCACTAAGGCCTAACAATGGTCCAACAAGATATTTTATACTCCGAAGAATACCATCCAAACCCAAAACCTAAAGTCCACTTTATATACATAAAGACACATACTAATAAGTAGAAAATCAACCCGTACCCATTAAGCCCACAAATAACCGCGACTTCTATCTTGCTTATATGGTGCCCGTTAGCCCGAAGAGCTCAAAAATTCCAAGTCCATAAGCTTAAAAATAAGCTAGTACGCTACGTATAGTATTTGGTTAATAACACCATATGAATGCTAAAAATAGTCACGAACATACGTTATAAACCCCAACGCAAAAAATAAAAAAATTCACCCCCTTTGTGTTTTAACTAAGAGACGTGAGCACATAAGGCCAAAATAAGATCGCAAAACCCCACTACTTCGCTATACAAGCTAGAGAGAATACAAAATAAGCTAATCTAGCAATATGCGAGTCTTTCCTACAACCATCACGACCACAATATCAAAACTAACAAAACCCTCTTGTTTCTTCTCTTATTTCGACGTAAGCCAAACATCACTTTTTATTCGTTTTGTTTCCAAAAATCAATTTTTACGATGATCAACTTGTACAACTAACATCTATGCATCAATATAAACCCAAAAGGACAAACGAAAATTAAATTTGGAAACTTACAAGAAAATCTTCAAAAATGTAGATTTCGACATGAACCGGACAACTCAAACGTTGTTTAAATGAATACACGAGCACTAGAATCAACCCAATATATCACCAATCTTCATGTTTTTGATCAAAATTTCAAAAATAAAAGTGTTCGTGTGTGTGCTTTATTCGGACGCCAAGAGGGAGAGAAAGAGCGATAGGTATCCAAAGGGGTCTCGGGTCTTTCTTTTTTTGTCAGGATCACTTAAAAGCTCGTAAAACATAACTGTAAATTGTTCCCTAAAGTTAATTAGCATTTTTATTCACTTCAAAAATACTTTTCCATTAACCTAGAGTATATTTACATGACATAGTACACTTTAACGCGCCCCGCTTCAAAAACCCTTTGGACATAACGGTACTTAGTCGAGACTCATCGTTTTTGGTATTTCTTAAAATTCTTGGGTTAACCACCCGTAATGCAAATAACACAATAATAACCTCTAAAAAGAATTATTATTCACAATAAACCATAAATTACCACAATTCTCAAAAAAATCACCACCTTTAATACGGTACAAAATCTGAATAAACTGACAAACGTCAAATAGTCAAAGGACTAAAAAATGAAATATTCAGAACACAAAAGTGGCAAAGGTTACAGTCTTTATCTTTGTTGTAGGCTTGTTCATTCATGCTGTGTGATATTTGACCGTGAGCCTTTGTTATTGTCTTTTGACTTTATCTTTAGTTCTGAGATATTTAAATCTTTATCCTTGTTTTGTCTTTATAGTCTTTGTTACCTTGCGATCTTGTGTCTTGACCACTCATGCCATACTATTGCCGTCATCTTGAAGCTTTGCTACAATCTCCCTCGACACATCTTGTCAGATAATCTTCGAAGATCTATAAGTAAGATCTTGAATATCAGAGTTGCGAAAGTCTTTAGTAACATGTACTTGAGCTTTCATAATAGCTTAATATATATGATCGATCCGAGCTGAGCATCGTGGTTATGAAAGTCAGACACGAGCTGAATGAGTTGCTACATAGCTTTTCTAACCTGCATTTTGAGTGTTAGTGAAAAACAGATATGCACGATACTGCACTTTGTGCCATAGAGCGTCAGAGTTGAGGTACGACACTCCGTTCCGTGATGGACCGACCCTATTGACACGAAGTATCTTCAATTAAGAAGAACCTCCTTGAAAGGGTTTCTAGCTTAAAGTATTAGATCCTCTAACGCAAATGCATTAGATTCATCGTATTTTCTTGTTCTCATTACCAGAAAGTCTGAAAGCAGACAGTACGATAAGAGTGAACCAGTTAGTTACTTTCTTACTGATTGAGTCGTCAATTCATTTACTAGACCAAAATTGATATCCAATTATTAAAAGTTTGATTCATATAGAATATCGCAAGTCACCTAACCGCCGTGCTATTTGATGTTGACACAAGAAGGATTTTTGGAATCTCAGAATTTGATAATTACAAAATTACATATGTGGCATAAAATGCAAGACGAATGAAATCAACAAGGGGATTAATATGTCACTTTTGGTATTCTACATAACGAAGAAATTAAAAGCTGAAGATACAGCATTGAAATGATCAAAGAATATCAAAGATAAGGAAGGTATTTTATTAAATAAATAAAATAATAAAATAATATTTTATTATTTAAAACCAAAAATCGTGTTCTTAAGTAAAATTTTCTATGTATAAACTTTTTACGAAATTTCGACATGACCCATACGTTTATATAATGTTTTCCAAGGTTTCAAACCTTAAATTCAACACTTTTCACCATTTCGACACTTTTCGACAAAATTCCAGAATCTAAATCTTTAACGTTTACTAAAACGTTTTTCCTAAAATATCATTCAGTATCACTTCATAAATACATTTCACTTTCAAAAGTCCGTCAAAACTGTTTAAACGAATAAATATCGCTTATTGGGCTTTAAGGCACAACAAGGGTCCAATAAGGTATTTATACGTCCAAAATACGATCCAAGCCCAAAACTAAAGTCCATTTATATACATAAGCTCATACTAATAAGTAGAAAATAACCTGTACCATATTAAGCCAACAAATAAGCCATGGCTTATTCGTGCTTATTGGGCCGTGAGCCCAAGAGCTCAAAAATCAAGTCCGAAAGCTTAAAAATAAGCTAGTACGCTACGTATAGTATTTAGTTAACACCATAAGCTAAAAAATAGTCCACGAACATACGTCATACCACGAAAATAATAAAAATCACTCCCCTTGTGATTTTAAAGTAGGACGTGAGCTCATAAGCTCAAAATAAGTCGCGAAAAGCCCACAAACTACGCTATACAAGCTATTATACAAAATAAGCTATCTAGCAATATATGTTTCTCAACCATCACGACCACAATATCAAAACTAACAAAACCCTTTTGTTTCTTCTCTTATTCGACGTAAGCCAAACACCCCTTTTTATTCGTTTCGTTTCCAAAAATCAATTTTTACGACGATCAACTTGTACAACTAACATCTATGCATCAATATAAACCCAAAAGGACAAACGAAATTTAAATTTAGAAACTTACAAGAAAATCTTCAAAAATGTAGATTTTGACATGAACCAGACAACTCAAACATTGTTTAAATGAATACACGAGCACTAGAATCAACCCAATATATCACCAATCTTTTTGTTTTTGATATTAATTTCAAAAATAAAAGTGTTCGTGTGTGTGCTTTATTCGGACGCCAAGAGGGAGAGAAAGAGCGATGAACAAATTGATTTTTTTGTGTGTGTGAGGATAATGCTTAATGAAATATCTATAGTCCTTATCAAAGACACAAGCCCTAAAAATATGCCTCTTTATCTCCAAGGGGGGTTTGACCGGTTATAGGTATCTAAAGGGGTCTCGGGTCTTTCTTTTTATGTCAGGATCACTTAAAAGCTCGTAAAACATAACTGTAAATTGTTCCCTAAAGTTAATTAGCATTTTTATTCACTTCAAAAATACTTTTCCATTAACCTAGAGTATTTACATGACATATTTACACTTTAAACCCTTTAAAACTCATTTGGACATTAACGGACGTGTCGAGACTCATTTTTTGGTATTTCTTAAAATTCATGGGTCAACCACCCGGAATGCAAATAACACAATAATAACCTCTAAAAAGGATTATTATTCACAATAAACCATAAATTACCACAATTCTCAAAAAAATCACCACCTTCAATACGGTACAAAATTTGAATAAACTAACAAACGTCAAATAGTCAAAGGACTAAAAAAAGAAATATTCAGAACACAAAAGGGGCAAAGGTTACAGTCTTTATCTTTGTTGTAGGCTTTATCATTCTTTCCGTGTGATATTTGACCGTGAGCCTTTGTCATTGTCTTTTGACTTTGTCTTTAGTTCTGAGATATTTAAATCTTTATCCTTGTTTTGTCTTTATAGTCTTTGTTACCTTGCGATCTTGTGTCTTGACCAACATGCTCATACTATGCATCATCTTGAAAGCTTGCTAACAATCTCCCTCGACAATCTTTGTCTTGATAATCTTGATATCTTTAAGTAAGATTTTGAATATCAGAGTTGTGAAAGTCTTTAGTAACATGTACTTGAGCTTTCATAATGTCTTTATATTTGTCGATCGAGCATGAGCATGTGGTTATGAATCTGACTCAGCTGGAATGAGGTTGCTACACCGTTGTCTAACCTGCATTTTTAGTGTTAGTGATAAACAGATATGGACGAATATGACTTTGTCATTCGTCAGAGTTTGGTAGCGATAACCTCCGGTTCCGTGAGGAACGACCTATGATCAGGTAGATTCAATTAAGAAGAACCTCCTTGAAAGGGTTTCTAGCTTAAAGTATTAGATCCTCTAACGCAAATGCATTAGATTCATCGTATTTTCTTGTTCTCATTACCAGAAAGTCTGAAAGCAGACAGTACGATAAGAGTGAACCAGTTAGTTACTTTCTTACTGATTGAGTCGTCAATTCATTTACTAGACCAAAATTGATATCCAATTATTAAAAGTTTGATTCATATAGAATATAGCAAGTCACCTACCGCCGTGCTGTTTGATGTTGACACTGGAAGGATTTTTGGGATCTCAGATTTGATGATTACAAAATTACATGTGCATAAATGAAGACGAATGAAACAACAAGGGATTAAAATGTCACTTTCGTATTCTACATATGGAAGAATTAAAAGCTGGAAGATAAGCATTGAAAAGTCAAAGAATATCAAAGATAAAGGAAGGTTTTAATTAGTTTTAATTAGCTTTATAATACAAATTAAGTTAGCTTCCTATGTAAGCTAGGTTTTCTTGTAAACCCTCTATATAAAGGGTATTAGAGGCGTCTATTTTATATATCCATCATAGTTAGATCTCTCCAATGAGAGTCTAGACACACCAAAGAAAACGTGTGTATTATTAGTTAGCTTATTAGTTAGTTATTAGATAGTTAGTGTAGCCTCAAGGATTGTGGATCCTTGTTACAATTTGTAACCATTTATTCTGATCAAATTAATGGAGGCCTGAATGTTTAGTAGTAAAACCTTGTTTAACAACATTACTGTTCTTTATAATTTCCGCTGTGCTTATTAATGTTGTTTGTAAAACTAATCCTAGATGGGCAAAACGATCTCCACAATTGGTATCAGAGCTATTTATATGTGTTTTTATGTGTTTATGAGGTATTGGTAATTAATCTATTGAGTGTGATCATCTCAATAAGATTAGAATGATGGGAAAATTTGTTGAGTTCATTTCGTTCATTTTTAATGACAAAGAAATGATTGTTGATAATTGAGCGTTTGCAAGTTAATTGGTAAGTAAATATATACGTATACGTATTTTGTGTTAGTTATCTAAGATAGGTTTAGCGTTTAAGTGTTAGATTAAGAAAATGTAAAATTTCTATTTTTAGAAAGTTAGGTTCGAACATGATAGGTTATTTTTAGAAAGGTAGTAACTGCGTTTTATGCAAATGGTATAGTCCAAATTACATTAAGATTTTATAAAAATTAAAGGAATATAATTAAAATTATAATTAATAAAAAAACAAAATATCTATTTAATTTATTTTCGGCCGAGTATATGGAGAAAAAAAAGAGAAAAAAATAATTAAAATACAAATCCTAATCATAATCTAAAACCTAATTAGACTTAAACTATAATTCTACCTAGGTGCCTATATATACTAAAATAGAATCCATAAACCCGATCCCATACCACAAAGTCGGACCCGGCATAAGAGGAGAAAAGAGAAGACGAAATTTTTAGCGGTTTACGCTTTAAGGTTCGATTCGATTTGTTAATTCTAGTTCGTTTATTTTACTAGTAACTTAGTTATGATGGATTAAGGTTTAAATTTAGTTTTATAAATTAAGGTATTTAATTTCCAGAAAGTTTATGATATTAGCTTAATCATTAGATAATTTAGATTAGCGATATGATCATGCGTTAGGGCTTAGATCACTCGAATTAGGTGTTTAATTTACTGCAGAAAGTTAGGCAGTTTTGTAACGAGCATAACTCGGTCATAAAATATCAAATAAATAATTTACAACTTACTGGAGATAACCTCAGAGTAGGGGTGTTCAAAAAAACCGTGAAACCGACGAACCGAGCCAAACCGCTTAATCCGAAACCGAAAAAACCCAAAACCGAAGAAACCGAAACCGTAAAAAACCGAAACCGAAAAAACCCGCTTATAATGGTTCGGTTTCGGTTTTTACTTTTAGATATCCGCGGTTAACCGAACCGAGCCGTGCATATTATACATGATTATTTTCTAACTAATATTTAAATAATTGTACAAGTATTAACCGATTATTGCAATAATTTTATTGTATAACGACTTTTTCGCTCGTAAAGTAAACATTTGTAAAAATCTATGTGTGAAAATTGATTAATGTGATCGTAATCTATAACGTCGAGTAATATTTTTTGTTAATACGTTATATATGAATATTTGAATGCAATTATTGTAACGAAATACTTAAGTTTTATATGACTTTTAAATTCAACGTCATTTAATTTTACTAGAAATACATTTTATGTTCTAGACTATGTAATTTTTTATACGGTTAAACTCTATTAAACGTCAAAAACGGTTAACCGTGACCCGAACCGCGGGTAACCGCTCACTTCGGGTACCCGCATGTCCGGTTACCCGCCTAGTACGGTTCGGCGACGGATAGTAAAATTAATTACCCGCCCCGCGACGGATAGTTTAAATCTTCCAACTAACCGAACCGAACCGCCCCGTGAACACCCCTACTTAAACGTGAACCGTTTAACTACTTACGCTTAGGTCTAGGAATGATGGAACAAATTGACTAAGTTTTCAGCACTAAAAATTAATAATGAACTATTTGTCAAAAATCTGAGAAATAATTTCTCAACAGGTGGTGGCCCCCTTAATTCATAAGGGGTGGCCCCCTTAATTCATAAGGGGTGGCCCCCTGAATTTTAAGGGGGCCGGCCAGACTTTAAGGGGGCCACCCACTGAACATAATTTTTTTATTCTCTCTGTGTATAGGCTTTTATTTTGCACAAAAATACAAAAAAATAATTAGGAAAAACCTATATGAAACATTTTATAAATTCCTCCATCTAAATGCATATCTCATTACACATAGTCCCATCTCATTTATTTTCTAAAGAAAGTCTTTCTCAAACCTGGATCTCATGATATTAATTTCCATATTGTTGAGAATAATGCTAAAAACATTTCTTTTTTATATGGCATAATGCTTTTTATTGTTCGTCTAAAATTATTTTATCCTATAAATATTTCTTGTCATCTTGGTGAGCAAAATTTAAATACACGGAGCATTTGGATTATTTCTTAGGTCTTACATGTCTTAGTGTCGATTTAAATCACTACTCACATTTGTTGCATTTAGGACACAATAGTGTTTGCACTAAAGGTTTAGTTATCTTCGTTTATCTCTTGCCTAAGTAAACTTTTTAAGCATTATATCTTGTTTAACCTTTCTTTCTTTTTCTTTATATGTCTACATGCCTAATCTATGCATGATATCCTTATTGAATGCTTAAATGCTATGTGCTAAAAACCTTAATTGCCATAAAAGGATGGACTTGCTGCAAACTAACCACCAAAATAGAAACCCTCACACAAAATTTTGAGAAAAATCGAATTTAGGGAAATCTGAGAAATCCCAGTAGGCGGCCCCCTTAATTCATAAAGGGCGGCCCCCTTAATTTTAAGGGGACCGACCCTTAATTAAGGGGACCGGCCTAGGCAAACATGGGGAAAACAATAATTTTCTTTTCTTTTTAACCAAACAACCTCTAGACTTAGCTACTTTTTCCCTAAATTCACAAACATTTCTTGGATTTAATCCTTTGAATGTTCATTTGTCCTAATTTAAACCTTTCCTCCACTATAAATACATCCTCATTCATCATCATCACAATCATCCCCACCAATGACATCTAACAAACCCAAATCCAAACCATCAAGGGTTGCCAAAATGAGTGTGAAACCCATTTGGAGGAAGAAACCCAACCTTTGCAACACATCAAATGTGCTCGATACAACTTCACCAATACCAAAATCACTCACTCCTCATCATGAACCATCTCAAGAAAACAATCACCCCAATCAAGCATTATCAAATCCTTACATTAAGGACACTCCCACATCACCACAAGTTGTCTCACATCCTATACTTCCTATCTCACCCATCAACTCACATATTGCTGAAGCTCCACCTTAAAGTAACAACCAAACTCAACACACACCACCTCTATCTCCAAGTAGAGAAAGCCTAGTTGACGACATTAATCAACTTCAAGACCTATCAAACCTCTTAGCCATGCATCTATCTCAACAACAAAACAACATTTCCTCATCACCTTACTCTCCAAACCTACCACACACCCTCAACATTAAACAAGCTGAAACCTATGTTGGGTATTGCCCTTGTTGCATCTTCTCCCAAAAACAATTTCTTGATTTAAGTGAGGATATCAATTGGATTAAATTCCTCCTCACTCGACCTCATCCACCTCCTAGAGTTCAAAGAGATTATCCCTCTACAACCGCCTCCGCTCCAAACTCTCCAACCAATTAATCTCTTAATTTGCCTCCAAATAATCGTCAAACCCTTTTGTCTCGCAAGCAAGTCAAAAATCATTCTATGGCTACTTAGGATTTTTCTTTACGTATTAATATGCTTCTAAAGCATATTTGTTTTTCTTTTATGTATGCTTGTGTGTTGCTCACACACATTGTCCTAAATGAATGAAATATCTTTTGCTTTGATGTTTGTTTGTACTTGTCATATTTTTCCTTCCTTCTCGCTACATGTTAGAAATATTTGTATTATTCTAACTCGTTTTTGTAGCCAAGAAACCATAACTCGATTCCTTGGTGCCCTCGAACGAGGGGGAGCACACATCAAGGGGAGCATTTATTACATCGATTTAACTAGTAATTCTCGACGATGTTTTTTGATTCTACAAAAAGGGGGATAAATGACATGAAACTCACTAAATACTTGTTTAAAAATAATTTTATATTTAATGAGTTTAAA